>CAKNYM010008620.1:0-20732 GCA_932195095.1 Andricus curvator | reverse complement strand
GTAAAACACAAGAATTTTCAATGAAATAGTCCAATTTTTCAACCAAAGAAATGAATTTTCAACTAAAATGGTGAATCTGCAACCAAAAGAATGAATTAATTTTTTACTAACAAGACGAATCTTCAACAACAAAATAATGGAATTGTTAACCAAACAGTTTAATTTTCAACCTACAAAGATGAATTCTTAACAAAAAAGACGAATTCTCAACCACGAAGATAAATTTTCTACAGAAAAGGTGAATTTTTCACATAGTACATAAATTTTCAAACAACCAGATTAATTTCTTAATAAAGAATATCAATTTTCAACCAAATAGTTGAGTTTTCATCCAAAAAAGATACATTTTCAACAAAAAATGGAATAGTTAATTCTTCTGTTAAAAATCTAATTCTTACCAAAAAAAATGGATTTTCAGAAAATTAGTTAAATTTTCTACTGGAATACTTGAATTTTTATTTCAAAAAATTGATTTTCAACAAAGTAGATACATTTTCAATCAGAGATGAATTTTAGTAAATTTTTAGTAAATAAATCCGTAACCTAATAAATACAGTCATACGCCCTGCGACTACAGATAAAGTAAAAATCACTTTTCTAAATTGACCAAAATTATTAAAATAATGAAAACTTGAATTTTTCTGCGATCAGCAGTAAATTTTCGGTTTTTAATTAAATTCCCGGTCATTTCCCGATTTCCTGGTCAGGTAGACACCCTAATATGTGTAAAATCTTGACGTTTATTTTTTTTTCTAGCTCCACTGCAGAAGATAGCCGAAGAAAAAATTAAATCAGCCGAAGAGGTGCTTTTTGCGAAAATCTACACTGGGCAAATCGAGCCTCGACTGCCGAGTAGATCATGGAATATTCATAATTGCCAATTACCTGAAAAAGGATTTGTGTTTTCTGAAATAGCACCACTATCCCCTGATAATTCTGTTCCACCCTTGTTCAGGAAATCCGTGAGTTTCAAGTTCTATTTTTTAAATCAATTAATAATTAATAGTTAATAATATTTTATAATATTAATTAATTTGATTGATTAATTAATAATATTAATAATTAATAATAATTAATAATTAATTGCATGAAAATGTTTATCATTGATTTTCAAGTTATTAATTTTACACTTTCGATTAAAATTATTGAATTTAAAAAATCGCGATGTAAAATTAGAAAATTAATAATTTTCAATTACTTAGTTTCAAGATAATAATTTAAGAATACTTCAATTTTTAAACCAAGTTTGGAATTGTTTAATTTTTAACGCTTCAAGTTTGAACTCGTTAATTTTGAAAGTTTCCAATTATGAAGCGTATTATTTTCAAAGATTTTAGAATAATTAAACCCTAAAGGTTCACAATATTTAAAATTTTTCAATTGTGAAAACTTTAAATGACAGTGTTTTTTTTTAAATAAAAATTACATTTTTTATTTAAAAAAGATATCCAATCACTTTGAATGTCACTTTATACTGCATCATATGATACTTATTAATAATATATTTATCGTATACAAAACAAATTTTAAATATTTAAAAAATATTTTTAATATAAATATTTAAAATATTCTAAATTCTTTGGTTACAATTTTAAATGTACAAAATTGGCTGGTTTTTTTAAAGTATTCGAAATCGTATTTGAAAATTGAAATATTTTTTTATTTTAAAATGTTACAAAATATTTAGCATTTCAAAGACAACTTAAAAAGTAAATTTCGAATTGAAACGCTTCAAATTATGCAATTTCAAATATTGGAATCATATATTTTAACCTTGTTTTGTATTCTGTTATTTCATTTTTAATGTAATGTCTTAAAATTGTCCGATTTTTAATTGAAGATTTTAAAAAACTGAATGTTTAAAAATTTGTAAATATGTTATTGGAAAATTTCAAGAATGAATAACAATTTTGGATGAAGTGTTAAAAATTACACGATTTGATATTATGTTAAAAGTTAAAAATTGTGTTGTTTAAAATAAAAAAAAAAGATAAAAATTTAAAATATTTGAAGTTGATACATACGTTTCAATTTTGTAATTAAAATTGAAATGGTTGACTTTTGAAAAGTATAATTAACAATTTTAAAATTGTTGATTTTTAAACGATTTATATTTACTTAAAAGAACTGAAATTTTAAAGGTTTAGAATATAAAAAGTTTTAATATCACAATTCTTGGTGACTAATTTTTTTTTTAGTTTTAAATCAATTTCGAATTCATTTAATTTTCAACAATTCGTATTAGAAAGGTTGTATTTGCAATGTTTCCCATGTAAAATTTGTATCTATTATTTTATAATAATTCAATTTATTTTTTAATTTTAGACAATTTTGTCCAATCAGTTTTAATGTTAAGTTATAAATTATTCAAATTCAAAAGTTTTCAAATTTTTAATATTTAATTTGGAACGCTTTTATTTAGAAATTATACAATTTCAATTTCAATTCTTTTGAATTTTAAATGATCCAGTTTCCAACATTTTTTGTTGTTGCATAAATCACATTTTTTAGTAAAAACAATTTCAGTTTGAAATTTTCGTTTTGAATGCGCAGTTCTAAAACAGTTTAATTTCTGAAGCCTTTAAACCAAAGTTTTTTCCCCTTCAAAACCTTAAATTCGAAAATATGTTGTTTGAAATTTCTGAATTTTCGGAAGTTTCCAATTGCAAATTTCACAATGTTGTAGTTTCAAATATTAAAAATGTCTGGACAATTCAACTATTAAATCTTTCAAAATTGCAAAATTTCATATTGAAAGCCTTGATAGTCTTAAATTTAATGATTAATTAATTATTTAATAAATAATACGTTATTAAATTCGAAATTGTAGAATATCAAATTGAAAAACTTGATGGTTGCACAATTTTCAGTTTAAAGAATTGTTAATTAAACAATTAATAATGCATTCATAATAATAAATTTTTAATTGTTAATATTTTTAATTTTAGGAACCTAAAAGAAATTTTTTTATTTGCAATGTTTCCAATTTAAAATTACAGTTTATGCTTTCATAATAATTCAATTTATTTTTTCATTTTAGAAAATTTTGTCCAATCAGTTTTAATGTTAAATTAGAAGTTAAAAATTATTCAAATTCAAAATTCCTCAATTTTTAATTATTTGATTTAGAGCGTATTTATTTCGAAGTAATACAATTTCAATTCTTCTGAATTTTAAAGGATCCAATTTCTAAACATATTTTTTTTGCAGAAATCACCTTTTTTAGTAAAAAAAATCGAGCCAATCACTTTGAATGTCAATTGATAGAACATTATACGATATTTTTTAATAATATATTTATCACTTTTTAAATTTTATATAATTACAATTTTACATTTTAATTTTAAATGCGTAATTCTAAATTAGTTTAATTTTTGAGGCCTTGAAACTGAAGTGGTTTTTTTTCTTCAAAAACATAAAATCGAAAATATTTGGTTTAAAATTTCTTCATTTTTCGAAGTATCTAATTTCACTTTCATTTTACTCACATATTAAAAATGTCAGGGCAATTTCACTATTAAATCTTTCAAAATTTCATATTAAAAGCCTTGATAGTCAGTTTTAAATTAAATCATTTTTGATTTAAATATTCCAAATTCTTAGGTTTCAATTTTTAACGTACAAAATGGACTGGTTTTTTAAAGTCTTCGAAATCGTATTTGAAAATTGAAATATTTTTATTTGAAAATGTTCCAAAATATTGTAAAATTTGAAAGTCAACTTAAAAATAAATAAATTTCGAATTGAAAGGCTTCAAATTGTGCAATTTAAAACATTGGAATCATAATATAGCAATTTTTTGTGTGTTTTTTTTTCATTTTCAATGTAGCGTCATAAAATTGTTCGATTTTTAGTTACAGATTTAAAAAACTGAATAATTCAAATTTTTTAAATATTTTATTGGAAAATTTCAAAAATGAATAATAATTCTAAATGAAGTGTCAAATATTACACGATTTGATATTAAAAGTTAAAAATTGTGTTGTTTAAAATCAAAATAGATGAAAACTTAAAATATCTGAAATTGAGAAATGCGTTGTAATTTTTCAATTACAATTGTAATGTTTAAATTTTGAAAATTGAAATTTTGAAGGGTTTGAATATAAAAAAGTTTAAATATTACAATTCTTGGTGACTAAATATTTTTTCAGTTTTAAATAAAGTTCGAATTCGTTTAATTTTCAAGCGCCCGCAATAGAAATTTTTCATTTGCAATGTTTCCCATTTAAAATTAGTATCTATTCTTTTATAATAATTTAATTTATTTTTTGATTTTAGAAAATTTTACCCAATCAGTTTTAATGCTAAGTTATTTAAAAGTTTTCAAATTTTAATGATTTAATTTGGACCGTTTTCATTTAGAGATAAAACAATTTCAATTTTTTTGAATATTAAATGACCAAATTTTAAAAAAACTGTTGCAGAAATAACATTTTTTAGTTAAAAAAATATATCGAATCACTTTGAATGTCACTGAATACGACATGATATGATACTTATTAATAATAAATTTACCAATTTTTGAATTTCTATAATTTCAATTTGAAATTTTAGTTTTGAATGCGCAATTCTAAAAAATTTCAATTTCTGCCTTGAAACTAAAATTTTTTTTCCTTAAAAGCGTAAATTCAAAAAAATTTGGTTTGAGGTTTCTTAATTTTTGGAATTTTCCAATTTCACAATGTTGTATTTTTAAATATTAAAAACTTCCGGACAATTTAACTATTGAATCTTTCAAAAATTCCAAATTTCATATTGAAAGCCTTGATAGGCAGTCTTAAATTAAATCATTTTTGATTTAAATATTCAAAATTCTTTGGTTTCAATTTTAAACGTACAAAATTGGAAATCATATTTGAAAATAAATTTTTTTTTTATTTTCAAATGTTCCAAAATATTTAACATTTCAAAGTCAACTAACAAAAAAACAATTTCGAATTGAAAAGCTTCAAATTATGCAATTTCAAACATTGGAATCATATATAGCAATTTTTTTTTGTATTCTTTTTTTCATTTTCAATGTAATTTCTTAAAATTGTCCGATTTTTAGTTGAAGATTTCAAAAAACTAAATATTAAAAAATTTGTGAATATTTTATTGGAAAATTTCAAGAATGAACAAAAATTCTGAATGAATTGTTAAAAATTACACGATTAGATATTAAAAGTAAAAAATTGTGTTGTTTCAAATCAAAATAGATAAAAATTTAAACATCTGAAATCGATACATATTACATATACAATCGATACAATTTTGCAATTAAATCTGAAATGGTTAAATTTTGATAAGTATAATTAACAATTTAAAAAATGTTCATTTTTAAAAGATATAAATTTACTTTTAAAAAATTGAAATTTTGAAGGTTTTGAATATAAAAAAGTTTTAATATCACAATTCTTGGTGATAATTCAATTTATTTTTTGATTTTAGAAAATGTTATCCAATCAGTTTTAATGTTAAATTATTGAAAAGTTTTCAAATTTTAATGATTTAATTTGGACCGCTTTCATTTAGAGATAAATCAATTTCAATTTTTTGAATATTAAATGATCCAATTTCCAAAAAAAAACTATGTTGCAGAAATCACATTTTTTAGTTAAAAAAATATATCGAATCACTTTTAATTTCACGGATATGATACTTAATAATAATAAATTTACCACTTTTTGAATTTATATAATTTCAATTTGAAATTTCAGTTTTGAATGCGCAATTCTAAAAAATTTCAATTTCTGAGGCCTTTAAACTAAAATTTTTTTTCCCTGAAAAGCTTAAATTCGAAAATATTTGGTTTGAAATCTCCTAATTTTTAGAAGTTTCCAATTTCACAATCTTATAGTTTCAAGTATTAAAAATGTCTGGACAATTTAACTATTTCAAAATTGCAAAATTTTATATTGAAATTTAATTATTAATTAATTAATTATTAATAACTAATACGTTTTTGAATTCTTCGAAATTGTAGAATATCAAATTCAAAGACTTGATCGTTGCAGAATTTTCAGTTAAAAGAATTTTTAATTAAACAATTAATTAATAATGCATTAATTGTCTTAAATCTTCCTGATTTATTTTTTACCATTTTGGAAATCTTTTGTGATGTTTTAAATATTTTCTTTAAACACATTTCCCAAAACAAAGATAAACTTTGAATATTCCCAGTAATCTTAAGAAAAAAATTATTATTTTAAAACTTTTCAAACTCTTTTAAAAAACTTCAAAACATTATTTCTAAATTTTTTAATTCAAAAATATGAATTTTCAACAAAAAATTTAATTTTCAAACAAATACATAAACTTTTAAGCAAATGCATAAATATGTTAACAAGAAAATTAATTCTCCACCAAGAACAATCAATTCCTAACGAAAAATGTAATAGTTGATATTTCAGTTCAAAAAGATTTTATTTTTTAATCAAAAACAGTTGAATTCATCCGACAAAAAAAAAAGAATTTTCGACAAAATAGTTGAATCCTCAACCAAGAAGATGAATTTTCAATAAAACAAGTGAATTTTTCACAAATTAGTTTCACTTTTAACTTAGTAGTTGAATTTTTAACAAAAAAGATTTTAATTTTAAACCAGATAACTCGAATCATTCCTAAAATTGTCTTGAAATCTTCCGAATTCATTTTTGATATTTTCGAAATCTTCCGTGATGTTTCAAAATCTTTTTAATTTTTATTTAAAATTAATTTTTTTAAATAAAGAATCAGTTTAAATATTCCCAGGAATCTTAAGAAAATTTTTTTATTATCATTAAAATTGTCAAAATCTTGAAAAACTTAAAAATTATATTTCGAAATCTTCAAAAATTTTTCATTTTATTTTAAGTTTTTTAAAAGACAATTTTAGGAATAATTCGAGTTATTTGGTTTAAAATTAAAATCTTTTTAGTTTTTATATCAATTATTATATTTTTCGTTGTGAATTCATCTTTTTTGTTAAACATTCAACTACTAAGTTAAAAGTGAAAATAATTTGTGAAAAATTCACTTGTTTGGTTGAAAAGTCATCTTGGTGGAGAATTAATTTTCTTGTTAAAATATTTATGCATTTGCTTAAAAGTTTATGTATTTGTTTGAAAATTAAATTTTTTGTTGAAAATTCATATTTTTGAATTAAAAAATTTAGAAATAATGTTTTGAAGTATTTTAAAAGATTTTGAAAAGTTTTAAAATAATAATTTTTTTCTTAAGATTACTGGGAATATTCAAAGTTATTCTTTGTTTGGAAAAATGTGTTTAAAGGAAACATTTAAAAAGAATTTAAAAAATCACAAAAGATTTTCAAACTTGTAAAAAATAAATCTGGAAGATTTAAGACAATTTTAGGAATAATTCCAGTCATTTAAACAGATTTTCAGGAATTTTAGAAATTTTGAAGGGATTACAAATATTTTAAAGCTTTGAAATATTTTCGAAAACTTATAAAATATTCTAAAATTTTTTTCAAAATTAAAAATGTCTTAAATATTTTTTTAACTGCCTTTCTGGAAAAATTTAAGATAATTTAGATTTTATTCTCGGATTATTTTAAAATATTAATTTTAAGATTTGAAGATTTCAAAATATGTCGAATTGTTTCTTAAGTTTCCAGCGAAATTTTATTTTTCATTTTGATAAATTAATTTTGAGAAAATATTTAAAAATATTTCAATACATTTCAAATGATTTCCTAAAATTTCGGAAAAGAAGGCCAAAGATTTTAAATTCAAAATTTTCAATTTTGCAAGATTACAAAATTTCAGAAAAATTCCAATTATTTGTCAAATATATTTAGAAATTTTTAAAGCAGTTCGAAAATAATTTGAAGTTTGAAAATATCTATATTAAAAGTGATTCTTCATCTTGAAAAATTAATTTGAAGAGAATATTTAAAAAGTTTTTAAAACAATACAATACAAATACAAAAATAATTTTAATCTTAAAATGATTTCAACAAAGTTTTAGAAAATGTAGATTTTTGAAGATTTCGGACAAAAAACGTAGAAGCTTTTTAAGCATTTGGATCTTAAAATTTATGGAAAAATTTTTTATAATTTTTTTATTTCACAAAATTTATTTTAAGACTATATATGAAAAGGTTTTGAAACGTTCAAAGAAATTTCAAAAATTATCAGTCAAGAATCTGGAAGATTTTCAGGAAATTTTTTTTAATTTTCCAGAATTTTTTCAAAGTCTTAGGAAAACTTCGAATCATTTTAAAACATTAAGAAGTTTTCGAAAATTTCAAAAATAATTTAAAATTTGAAAAGATTTTAAAAAACATAAAATAAAATGCAGATTTTTGAAGATTTCGAAATATAATTTTGAAGTTTTTAAAAAGATTTTGAAAAGTTTTTTAATAATAATAACCTTTTCTTAAGATTCCTGGGAATATTTAAAGTGATTCTTTATTTTTTTAAATTGATTTTAAATAAAAATTTGAAAAGATTTTAAAACATCACGGAAGATTTCGAAAATTATCAAAAATGAATCCGGAGGATTTCAAGACAATTTTAGAAATAATTCGAGTCGTTTGATCTAAAATTAAAATCTTTTTTAGGTTTAATATCAACTATTATATTTTTCGTTGTGAATTCATATTTTTTTTGTTAAACATTCAACTACTAAGTTAAAAGTGAAAGTAATTTGTGAAAAATTCACTTGTTTGGTTGAAAATGAAATTATTTTATTGAAAATTCGTCTTTTTTGTCAGAAAATTCATTTTTTTGGTTGCGGATCCAACTATTTTGTTGAAAATTCTTTTTTTTTTGTTGGATGAATTCAACTGTTTTTTATTAACAAAGAAAATATTTTTGGATTGAAATATCAACTATCACATTTTTCGTTAACAATTGATCGTTTTTGGTAGAAAATTAACCTTCTTGGTTAAAATATTTGCTTAAAAGTTTATGTATTTGGTTGAAAATTTACTTTTTTGTTGAAAATTCATATTTTTGAATAAAACAATTTAGAAATAATGTTTGGAAGTTTTTTAAAAGATTTTGAAATGTTTTAAAATAATAATAATCTAAACAATGTCTTAAAATTTTTCTAGATACTTTTTCGACTTATCTGACATCTTAAAAAATCTTTTCGACTTTTCTCGAGATATATAGGAAAATTATATTTGTATAACTTTAAAGCAAATGAACAAAGAAACTTAAAAAAATAAATAATTATTTTTTATTTTGTATTAAACATAATTTTTCCCTTCAAACTATAATTTTGCCTAAACTTTTTTCTCTTTCTTGACGGAAAAATATTTTTTTGCTGATGATTTAAATTCTTTGATTGAAAATTCAACTACTTGGTTAAAAGTTAAACTACTTTATTAATCTTTTTATCTTTTTAACTGCCTGGAATTATTCCTAAAATTATCTTAAATCTTCCAGAATTATTTTCTTCAATTTTGGAAATCTTTCGTGATGTTTTAAATTCTTTTTAAATATTTTCTTTAAATAAATTTTTCAAACTAATGATTAACTTTAAATATTCCGAGTAATCTTAAGAAAAAAATTATTATTATTTTAAAACTTTTAAAAAACTTTTTAAAAACTTCAAAACATTATTTCTCAATTTTTTGATAAAAAAAAATGAATTTTCAACAAAAAACTTAATTTTCAACTAAGTACATAAACTTTTAAGCAAATGCATAAATTTTTTACCAAAACGATTAATTTTCTACCAAAAACGATCAATTCTTCACGAAAAATGTTATAGTTGATATTTCAGTTCAAAAAGATTTTATTTTTTAATCAAAAACAGTTGAATTCATCCGACAAAAAATAAAAGAATTTTCGACAAAATAGTTGGATCCTCATCAACCAAGAAGATTAATTTTCAACCAAAAAGATTAATTTTCTGACAAAAAAGACGGATTTTCAATAAAATAATTACATTTTCAACTAAAGAGATGAATTTTGAACTAAAATTATGAATTTTCAACCAAACAAGTGAATTTTTCACAAATTATTTTCACTTTTAACTTAGTAGTTGAATGTTTATGAAAAAAGATGAATTCACAACGAAAAATATAATAGTTGATATAAAAACTAAATCAGATTTTAATTTTAAATCAGATAACTCGAATTATTCGTAAAATTGTCTTGAAATCTTCCGGATTCATTTTTCATAATTTTGGAAATCTTCCGTGATGTTTTAAAATCTTTTTAAATTTTTATTTTAAATGAATTTAAAAAAATAAACAATCAGTTTAAATATTCCCAGGAATCTTAAGATTTTTTTTTATTATCTTTAAAATTGTCAACATCTTGAAAAAACTTCAAAATTATATTTCCAAATCTTCAAAAAACTACATTTTATTTTAAGTTTTTCAACATTTTTTTCAAATTTTGAATTATTTTTGAAATTTTTGAAAACTTATGAATATATTTCAAAACTATTCGAATTTTTTCTAAAACTTTGATAAAATTCTGTAAAATTAAAAAAAATGCCCTGAAAATTTTCCAGATTCTTTAGTGACAATTGTTTTTTAGAATGTTTTAAAATCTTTTCATACATAGACATAAAATAAATTTTGTGAAATAAAAAATTATTTAAAGTTTCTCCATAAATTTGTTGAAATCGTTTTAAGTTTAAAACTACATTTGTATATTTTAAAAACTTCTGAAATCTTTTGTATTGTTTTAAAAAATTGGTGAATAATCTTTTTAAAATAATTTTTGAAAATAAAGACTCACTTTTAATACATATCTTTTAAATCTTCAAATTATTTTCGAAATTTTTTTAAAATTTCTAAATCTTAAATGTAATTATTAGACGATAAGACCCTATAGAACTTTATAATTATAAAATTTAAATTTAAAAATTTATATTTAATATAAATTGTTTAATTATTAAATTGGGTATATTAAAAAATTTTATAACATTTTTTATTGAACTTTACATGTATATATGAATAATTAATAATAATTAAAAGAGGGTTAAAATAAAAATTAATAGAAAAGCTACCTTAGGGATAACAGCATAATTTGTTTAAAAAGATCTCATTGATAAAAAATGTTTCTAAAATTTCTAAATATCTGTTACAAATGAATTATATTTTTCTGAAATTTTTTAATAGTGCAAAATTGAAAATTTGTTATTTAAAATCTTTGGCATTATTTTCCGAAATTTTAGGAAATCATTTGAAATTTTTAAAAATATTTTCTGAAAATTAATGTATCAAAATAAAAAATAAAATTTCACTGGAAACTCAAGAAACAATTTTCCCAAAAACTTTGAAAAAATTCTGCAAATTTAAAAAAAAATTTCCTGAAAATCTTCCGGATTCTTTACTGACAATTTTTGAAATTTTTTTGAATGTTTTAAAATCTTTTCATATATAGTCTTAAAATAAATTTGGTGAAATAACAAAATTATTTAAAATTTGTCCATAAATTTAAAGAAAAGGTTTGTATTCTATTAAATCCCTTCAAAATTCAAAATCTTGAAAAGCTTCTAAGTATTTTGTCCCAAATATTCAAAAATCTACATTTTATAAAAATTTGTTGAAGTCATTTTAAGTTTGAAATTATTTTTGTATCTTTTCAAAACTTCGGAAATCTTCTGTATTATTTTAAAAACTTGTTGAATATTCTATTCAAATTAATTTCTCAATATAAAGAATCACTTTCAATATATATTTTTTCCATATTCAAATTATTTTCGAAATGCTTCAAAAATCTACATTTTATTTTAAGTTTTTTAAAAAATTTTCAAATTTTAAATTATTAAAATTTTTTTTTAAACTTATGAATATATTTTTAAATGATTCGAACTTTTCCTAAAACTTTGAAAAAATTCTGAAAAATTAAAAAAAAAATCCTGAAAATCTTCCAGATTCTTTACTGACAATTTTTGAAATTTTTTGGAATGGTTTCAAATAAAAAAATTATTTAAAATGTTGCTATAAATTTGTGTATTCTCTTAAATCCCTTCAAAATCCAAATTCTTAAAAAGGTTATAATTTTTTTGTCAAAAAAAGATGAATTCACAACGAAAAATAGAATAGTTGATATTAAAACTAAAAAAAGATTTTTTTTTAAATCAAATGATGATGATGATCAAAATGATGATAAAATGATGATCAAAAATGATTCGAATTATTCCTAAAATTTGCTTGAAATCTTCCGGATCCATTTTTCATTAATTTAGAAATCTTCCGTGATGTTTTAAAATCTTTTAAAATTTTTATTTCAAATGAATTTTTAAAAATAAAGAATCAGTTTAAATATTCCCAGGAATCTTAAGAAATTTTTTTTATTATCATTAAAATTGTCAAAATCTTGAAAAAAACTTCAAAATTATATTTCCAAATCTTCAAAAATCTACATTTTATTTCAAGTTTTTCAAAATATTTTCAAATTTTTCATTATTTTTGAAATTTTTGAAAACTTATGAATATATTTTCAGGGTGGCGATTCGGCGGACGATTTCAAATTCCCGGTTTTCCCCGGTCAAGTTTTTCAATTTTCACGGTCAACTCAAAGTAACATATTTATATTTGCCGCAAAACGCAAACATTTATTTTAATTCATGACGTTCGTTCTAAACATCTTTTAACACAACAGAGCAAAACGTTGCAAAATAAATGAATTTTGAAAAAAATACTTAAATTTTCCACTAAAAAATATCAATTTTTTACAAAAAAATGGAATAGTTAAACTTTCAGTTGAAAAAATTAATTTTCAACACAAAAAACGGATTTTCAATAAAATAGTTCAATTTTCAACCAAAGTGATGAATTTTCAAATCAAATTATGATTCTTTATCTGGAATAGTTAAATTTTAAACCAAAAAGATAAATTGTCAACTGAAATGATGAATATTTAACTGGAACACTCGAATTTTCAACCAAAAAGACGAATTTTTAAAGATTACATTTTAAATAAAAAGATTAATTTTATACCCAAAAATACAATTTTTCAACCAAATACATTAACTTTTAAAGAAAGGTTTGAAGTTTTAATAAAAGAAGACAAATTTTCAACCAAATAGTTAACTTTTGAACTGAAAAAATAATAATTTTCAATCGAAAATGGAACAGTAACATTTTTAGTTTAAAAAATTATTTGTAAACCAAACATAAGAGTTTTCAACTAAAACAATGAATCTTTAACTGAAATAGTTCAATTTTGAACTCAAAGAATTAATTTTTACTAAAAAAAGATAAATTGTGAACCAAAACTTGAATAATTAAATTTCAAGCTAAAAAAATTAATGTTTAACCAAACAGATGAATTTTCAACAACAGATATGGAATTTTCAATTGGAATAAGTTAAATTTTCAGTTAAAAAAATTAGTTTCAACAAAAAAAACGAACTTTTAACAACAACAAAACCTAACTTTCAAAATAATAGTTACATTTTCAAACAAAGTGATGAATTTTCAAATAAAATTGCAAATATTTAACTGCAATAGTTGAATTTCAAACCAGAAAGATGAATTTTTAACTGAAATGATGAATCATTAACTAGAATAATTGCATTTTTGACCAAAAAGATTAATTTTCAACCAAGAAGATTAATTTCTACCAAAAAAGACGAATTTTCAACTAACAAAGATAATTTTTCAACCAAAAATTGAATAATCAAATTTTTAGTCAAAAATGAATGTTCAACCAAAGACATGAATTTTGAACTAAAATTATGAAATATTCAACTGGAATAATAGTTACATTTTCAGTTGAAAAAAAAAAATAATTTTCAACCAAAAAACGTCCAAAGAAAAAACAAATTTTCAATCAAACAGCTCATTTTTCAACCAAAGAACTGAATTTTTAATTAAAACGATGGATTTTCAACTAAAAAAAAAATTAATTTTTAACAAAAGAGCTTAACTTTCAACCAAATAATTTTATTTCAAACCTAAAAGATGAATTTTCAACTAAAATAATAAATATTTGACTGGAATACTTGAATTTTTAACCGAAAAGAACAATTTTTAAACAAGAAGATTAACTTTTAAAGAAAAATAAGATAATTTTTTACGAACAAAAAAATCGATTTTTTAACAAAATACATGAATTTTCATCGGAATAGTTAAATTTTCAATTAAAAAGACAAATTTTTATCCAAATTGTGGAATTCCGAACTTGAAAATTTTAATTTTCAACTCAGAATGGAACAGTTAAATTTTCGTTTAAGGAAATTAATTTTCAACCAAACTGGTGAATTTTCAAATAACATGATGAATCTTGAACTGAAATGATGAATCTTTAACTGGAATAGTTTAATTTTATGCCAAAAAGATGAATTGTCAACCATAAAGTTTAATTGTCTACAAAAATAGATGAATTTTCCACAAAGTACATACATTTTCAAACAAACTAGAGCCTCATACGCGCGCTCCGCGCGCGACCAATTTATTTACATGTATTTATTTTATTTGGAAATGAATTTCAATAAAATACCATGAAATTAACTTTTACTTCAATAATTTTGATTTGTACACGGCTTCGCATGGATACCATCTCACGATGCAGAATAAATAATTCTGTAAAAATTGAGCCTATTCGTTGAAAAATAGCGAGACTCTAAATTTTGTAATCGAAATTGTTTGAATAATTAATAATTCTTGTAAATTTACAAAACATAGTAAAGAGTCACCGGAAAGATAATCTTTGTTGACTACGCAAACAAATTGTTCTGAATGTGTTCATGAAAATTGTTTAAATAATTAATAATTATTGTAAATTTTCAAAGTATCACAGGAAAGAGGTATTTGAAAAACATTCTTTATTGAGTCCGTAAACAAATTGAGCCTATTCTTTAAAAAATAGCCAAACTCTTGATTTGTTTATCAAAATTGTTTAAATAATTATTCATTCTTTGAAATTTGCAGAGCATTATAGCAAAAAGTCACTGCAAAGATATTCTTACTTAATTCTATAAAAAATGGAGCCTATTCGTTAAAAAATAGCCAAACTCTCAGTTTTTAAATTAAAATTGTTTGAATAATTGAAAATTATTGTAAGTTTAGAAAGCAACATAGATAACAGTCATCGAAAAGATATTCTTAGTTGAATTCGTAAACAAAGTGAGCCTATTTGTTGAAAAACAGCCAAACTCTGAATATGTGTATGAAAATTGTTAAAATAATTAACTATTATTGTAAATTTGCAAAGTAACATAGGAAAGACTTATTTTTAATGCATTCTTTTTGGTTCTGTAAACCAATTGAGCCAATTCGTTAAAAATAATGATATTACAAATAATAATTCTTGTAAATTTACAAAGCAGCATATAAAATAGTCAGCGAAAAGACATTCCTAGTTGACTCCGTAAACAAATTCTGCCTATTCCTTGAAAAATAGACCAACTCTGAATATTTTTAGAAAAATTGTTAAAATAATTAATAATTATTGTATATTTGCAATATATTTGCAAAGTATCGTAGAAAAGATTTATTGGGAATACATTTTTTCTTGATTCCCTAAACTAATTGTTCCTATTCGTTGAAAAATGACCGGGCGCTTAATTTGTTTATGAAAATTCTTTAAATAATTAATAATTCTTGAAAATTTGCAAATCATTATAGAAAAAAGTAATCTGAAAGATATTCTTACTTAATTCTGTAAAAAAATTGAGCCTATTCGTTGAGAAATAGCCAAACTCTTAATTTTTTAATCAAAATTGTTTAAATAATTAATAATTCTTGTAAATTTATAAAGCAACATAGAAAAGAGTAATCGGAAAGATATTCTTAGTTGACTCCGTAAACAAATTGTGCCTATTCCTTGAAAAATACCCAAATTCTGAATATGTTTATGAAGACTGTTTAAATAATTAATAATTATTGTAACTGTGCAAAGTATCGTAGAAAAGAGTTATTGGCAATACATTATTGGTGATTCCGTAAACAAATTGGGCTTATTCGATGGAAAGTGGCCAAACTCTTAATCTGTTGAAATAATTGATAATTCTTGTAAGTGAATTCTGTAAAAGAAATTTACCGTATTCGTTGAAAAATAGCCAAACACTTTGTTTATGCAAATTGTTTCAATTATTAACAATTATTGTAAATTTACGAAGCAACATAGAAAAGTTTCATCAGAAAGACATTCGTAGTTGACTTTGTAAACAAACTGTACCTATTCCTTGAAAAATAGCCAAACTCTAAATATGTTTATGAAAATTGTTAAAATAATTAATAATTATTATATATTTGCAAGCTATCGTAGAAACGAATTATTGGAAATACATTCTTTCTTGATACCCTAAACTAATTTATCCTATTCATTGAAAAAAGCTAAGGTCCTTCTGAAAAGTTAAACAAAAATGTAAAGTTGGTTTTTAAATAAAAAAATTAACAAAATTTATTATAAAAAATCCAAACACAATTAAAAAATAAATGGTACTCAAAATTTCGAAAGTTTCAGACATTTTGAAATATAAATGAACTATGACTAAAACGTTAAATCGAAAATGAATCTTTCAAAATACGAATAAAATATTTAAAATGTTAATTAAAAGCCTTGTTTTTAAAAAATGCGTGAAAGGAATCGTATATATACCGAAGTATAAATGCATATACTTCCACTAAGCTTCTTATGAAAACAAACATCTCGAGTTCAAATAAACACAGATCGCCCGTCGTCGATGAGATCGCCTTATGGTTAACTAAGTAACGGTAACGGTAACTAAACGACGAATACCAACTTTCAAAGATAGGATAGTTTAATTATTAAATAAAAAATATCAATTTTCAACCAAATAGTTGAATTTTCATCAAAAAAAGATAAATTAATTTTTAACAAAAGTTTAACTTTTAACCCAGTAGTTGAAGTTCTAACTAAAAAACGATGAATTCGCAACGAACAATGTAAAAAAAATTTCTATTATAATTCAGAAATATTTCTTCTTTGAAATTCTACTTCTACTCTGAAAACTGCTTGAAGTACTTTTATTACCTAAAATTTAGAAGAGGGAACTTTCAAATTGTGACGAATTCTGACTTGAAAGAGGGATTTTTAAAAATTCCTTTTTTCTCAATCCGAATTATAATTCCTTTAAAAAATTCCCATTCCATGTAAAACATTCCCTGTTCCAAGTGAAATTATATTTCTTGAATTTTGCTATGATCAGAAGTAAATTCCCGGTTTTTACATTAAATTCCCGGTCATTTCCCGGTCTTTCCTGGTTTCCCGGTCAAGTCGCCACCCTGATTTTTAAACGATTCGAATTTTTCCTAAAACTTCGACAAATTTTTTAATTGTTAATATGTTTAATGTTAGGAACCAATAACTTATAATCAAATATGTCTCTTTCAGGTATTCTTTGACGGGAATTTCAACATGAGGGTATATTTGGTTGGTAAATATTTTCCCAATGTAGAGTTTAATAAACCAAAAACGATCAGGGACGTGGAAGAACTCCTCAGTAATATAAATGCGATTAAACTTTGCGAAGGAGGTCCTCGTCTAGCAGATACGACTTTCAAATTTGCTTATAAGGATGAACGAATGTCTAGGTGGAGGCATGTAAATTGCGAATTGCGTTTAAAAAGAGGAAGCATTTGCAAATTTTGTTTAGATCTTTGCCGAAACCCATCAGTCTTTAGCAATGTCGAGGAAAAGGCAAAACCACAAGAGATGAAAAAAGTAAAAAAGGCCGAAGAAATTGAAGACATGGAAAGTTATGAAACTGAATATTTAGATGATTGATTTTTATAATATTTATCTTTGTATAGTGTGAGAATGATAAAAATGCAATCTAGATTTAAGACTTTTTATGCAGATTTCATAACTAATCTGTCATGTACGCCACTTTAGTGTATAATAAATATTTGTAAGTAGTGATATAAATAAATGCATTAATAAAATGCATCTTTTTCAGAATTAATGTAGTTAATTATTGAATCCTATCTCAAAAAATAAGTGGAACGAAATTATCGAAAATCTTTTTATTATAAAAATTTTTCTTTAAAAGAGAAAATTTACTTTGGAAACGATTCTTTAATAAAAAAAGGCTTTGAAGATTTCAAAATATGTCGAAAAACAATCTGGTAAATTTTAAAACAATTTCAGTATTTTTGCGGAATTTAAAAAAATATAAAAACTTTAAATTGTTTAAAAAGATATTTCAAAGATTTAGAAGTTTTGTAATGATTCAAAAATGATTTAAAATTTGAAAAGATTTTCAGACATTTTAAACAAAATGTAGATTTTTGAAGATTTCGAAATATAATTTTGAATTGTTTCTTAAGTTTCCAGGGAAATTTTTATTTTTATTTTGATAAATTAATTTAAAGAAAATATTTCAAAACATTTCAAAGGATTTCCTAAAATTTCGGAAAAGAATGTTAAAGATATTAAATACAAAATTTTCAATTTCGCAAGTTAAAAAATTTCAAATTATTTGTGAAATATATTCAGCAATTTTCAAAAAAACTTCGAAAATAATGTAAAGTTTGAAAATATGTATATTAAAAGTGATTCTTTATCTTGAAAAATTTGAAGAAAATATTCAACAAGTTTTTAAAACAATGAAAAATTTTTTAAATAATTTTTTATTTTTTCAGAATTTTTTCAAAGTTTTAGGAAATTTTCGAATCATTTTAAAATATATTCAGAAGTTTAAAAAAAAATTTAATAATTTAAAATTTGAAAAGGTTTTAAAAAACTTAAAATAAAATGTAGATTTTTGAAGATTTCGAAATATAATTTTTAATTGCTTCTTAAGTTTCCAAGGAAATTTTATTTTTTATTTTGATAAATTAATTTTAAGAAAATATTTCAAAACATTTCAAATGATTTCCTAAAATTTCGGAAAAGAATGTCAAAGATTTTAAATAAAAAATTGTAATTTTTTCAAGATTACAAAATTTTAGAAAAAATTTTAATCATTTGTAAAAGATATTTAGAAATTTTTGAAGCATTTTGAAAATAATTTGAATTTGGAAAAATATACATTGAAAGTGATTCTTTATCTTGAAAAATTAATTTGAAGAGAATATTCAACAATTCTTTAAAACAATACAAAAGATTTCCAAAGTTTTGAAAAGATACAAAAATAATTTTAAACTTAAAATGATTTCAACAAATTTTTATAAAATGTAGATTTTTGAATATTTGGGACAAAACTCTTAAAAGCTTTTTAAGATTTTGAATTTTGAAGGGATTTAAGAGAATACAAACCTTTTCTTTAAATTTATGGAAAATTTTTGTTATTTCACAAAATTTATCTTAAGACTATATGTGAAAAGATTTTAAAACATTCAAAAAATTTCAAAAATTGTCAGTAAAGAATCTTGAAGATTTTCAGGAAATTTTTTTTTAATTTCGCAGAATTTTTTCAAAGTTTTTGGGAAAAGTTTCAACCATTTTAAAACATATTCAGAATTTTAAAAAATAATCAAAATTTGAAAAGATTCTTAAAAACTTAAAATAAAATGTAGATTATTGAAGATTTCGAAATATAATTTTGAAGTTTTTTCAAGACTTTCAACATTTTAATGATAATACAAAAAGTTTTTTGAGATTCCTGGGAACATTTAAAGCGACTCTTAATTTTTTTAAATTGATTTTAAATAAAAATTTCAAAAGATTTTAAAACATCACGGAAGATTTCCAAAGTTATCAAAATTGAATCCGGAAGATTTCAAGACAATTTCAGGAATAATTTGAGTCATTTTATTTAAAATTAAGAGTCTTTTTTTAGTTTTAATATCTCATTTGGTTGAAAATCCATCGGTTATGTTCAAAATTTATCTCTTTAGTTGAAAATATAATTATTTTATTGAAAATGTAATTATTTTATTGGAAATGTAATTATTTTATTGAAAATGTAATTATTTTATTGAAAATTCATCTTTTTTTGTCAGAAAATTAATCTTCTTGGTAAAAAAATTTTTTATTTGCTTAAAAGTTTATGGATTTGGTTGAAAATTCACTTTTTTGTTGCAAATTCATATTTTTTTCGATCAAAAAATTGAGAAATAATGTTTTGAAGATTTTTAAAAGTTTTAAAATAATAATAATTTTTTTCTTAAGATTACTAGGAATATTTAAAGTTATTCATTATTTTGACAAATTTATTTAAAGAAAATATTTAAAAAGAATTTAAAACATCACAAGTTTAAAACTACATTTGTATCTTTTAAAAACTTCTGAAATCTTTCGTATGGTTTTAAAAACTTGCTGAATATTCTTTTTAAAATAATTTTTGAAAATAAAGACTCACTTTTAATACATATCTTTTACATCTTCAAATTATTTTCGAAATGTTTTTAAAATGTCTAAATCTTAAATGTAATTATTAGACGATAAGACCCTATAGAACTTTATAATTATAAAATTTAAATTAAAAAATGTATATTTAATATAAATTGTTTAATTGGAACTAGGTTTTGAGCGGGTATCGGAGTGTGCGTCTCGCGACAGGCTGAGTGAAATTTGGGCAAAAAAGCAGCAATTTGGGATCGGTCATGACCAGTTACCGAAATTACTGATAGGCAGCGAGGGGAAGGGTACGCGTGAGTGTTATTTCAAAAGGGAATGGAGTGAAAAGCTTGGAAAGTCTTTGGAAGTAATCAGTCATTCAGTGTGTGGTAGAGGTTAGCAAGCAAATTGGCGGGGGATAAAAAGCAAGTGCCGGTGGGATCCAGCAGGGGTCAGCAGTGTGCAGTTAGTGTAACACCAGAGATGAGGGGTGGGAGATTGCCGATCTAATGGAATAAGAGAATGTGAAAAACATGTGTAGGGATTCACTATCACAACTCGTATAGTCAAATAACTAGTCAC
>CAKNYM010008574.1:0-13147 GCA_932195095.1 Andricus curvator | reverse complement strand
GCACTCTTCGCATATGACAGTTCATTTATGTTAAAATACGTTCATTCTAAAGTAGTATTCATTATCATAGTTTTATAAAAAAAATATAAATATGTAGGACTGATTATATGAATATTATTTCGTGTCTATGCGATTAAAAATTATTATTTTATTTCATGTTTTTAAATGCTTCTTGCATTATAAGTTCATTTTCTTCTGTATCGGTTATTACTTTTGTATTCTCTGTACTCTTTAAATCTGAAAATTCATTTCTGTTAGAATACGTTGATTCCAAAGTGATAGTCATTATTTTAGTTTTATACAAAAAATATACATATGTGTGACTGATTATATGTATATTCGTTCTGATTCATTACGTTCGTTAACAAAAAAAAAATATATATAAGTACATATGAAATAATTATGTGTAATAGAGATAATATTTTTTATTAAACGAAAATTATGTATTTTTATTGTTAAAATTATGTATTTTATAATAAAACATTTATGCATACCGATTTTTATGTTCTGTTTATACTCATTTGTGTTGGCCTTCATTATCTGATAAAATTATAGAATTAAATTTATAAATATTTAAAGAATTTTCTCATTTATATTAATTTCAGTTGTCTGTATTTTCAAGAGAAATAAAGGAATCATTTATGCATTTTTGTGATAATTTAGAAGAACATTCTTTTTCCAAATAAGTGTATTTGAATATCATCTTTTCTTTTTGAAAAGCTATTCAATCAATTAATAAAAAGTTATTTTTTTATCGATGTTATTAATAATTTCAACAGCTTATGAAAAATAAAAAAATTTATCCATAAATATACTCTTAATTTAAAAACAGTTTAATGTAACAAAAATAAATTAAGTTTCAACCAAAGAGTATAATTGTTAACTAAATAAATCAATTTTCAACAAAAATTTTAATTTACAATTAAAAAAATTAATTAAAATATAAACACAAAAACGTATATTGAACAAATAAAATTAATCTTTAACAATTTTTCAATTCAATTTTTACGAAGATACTTTCATTTCAACCAAGAAATATTAACTATCAACGAAAAATGTAATAGTTAATATTTAAGCAAGAATAGAATTTGTTTATAAATCAAAAACAGTTTAACATAACCAAAAAAGATTGACTTTAAAAAAAATGAATTCTCAAACAAAGAAAATTTTCCACAAATTAAGGAACAAAAATTTATAACAAATTATTGAATTTTCTAAAAAAAAGTGTAAAATAAATAAAAAAAGACGAATTTTAAACTGAACAGTTAAATTTAAAAAGAAACAGGATGATTTTCTTAACAACATTTTTGGGAGCATTTTCAGCAGTTTGAAATGTTATTTGAAAATTCATGCCCGGAAGTTTGACCGTATCCCTGGTGGACCGGCTGAACGCAAGCGCTACAAACAAAATAAATATCTACATTGTTGCAATTATAATTGTACGTTAGAAGATAATGTCCGTTGATAATTATTATTTTTTTGTTTGAATGAAAGTATTTTCGTAAAAATTGAACTACTTTGTTAAACATTAATTTTGTTACTTCAATATACGTTTTTGTGTTTATATTAAAGAAGTTATTGAAATTTCTATTACAAAGTTGAATTTTACAACAAAATAGTTTAATTTTCAAACAGTGTAACTAACTCTTCACAAAAAAGATGTACTTTTACCTTTTGATTTTTCAAAACATTTTCAATTAAATAATACAATAGTTACATAAAATTATCCACTTTATTATTTAATTGAATCGCTATTGAAAAATAAATAATAATATGCATATGCATTTTTGGAGAAAATTTTTTTTTTCTAATTTATTGAAAAAATAAATTTTTTTTAAATGCAATTCGTATTATTATTTTACACTCAGCCTGCAGACATATTGCCACATTACGTCACAAATTCAAATACTTCATTACATTTAATTAAGGGCGCAGTCCCATGGAGGTAGATTAGTAAAATAGTAGAACAGTTTTGACCATTGAGGTTACTGCTAGAGATTGGGCAGGTACCTCATTGGTAAAAACTGTTCCACTATTCTACTAATCTCTCGACTAATCTACATCCATGGGACTGCGCCAAAAGACATTATAATTGTCCACTTACACTTTCCTTGCATGCAGGCGGAAAATGTATCTTCCTCTCACTCTGCAACGCGGCGATGCAATGAATTTATCTCATTCTACATTTTTCTCTGTCCGTGAAGTACAGTGAGGGAAAGATACATTTTCCGTCTGCATGAAAGGGAACTGTAGATAGACCATAATTGGTTTATTAAAATAGCATATATAGACGATATAGGGAATAGGTATGTCGGAAGGAACGTGGTTCACGGACCGGTGGAGATATTGCGCAGTGCATATACTTATATGCATTTTGAGATCATATATATTTTAAAAAAACATTACATCAAAAGATAGACTAATTTTTTTAATTTGTAATAATTCATCTTCGGTTGACAAGTGGCCTTTTTGAAATATTTAAAGTAAGTGTTCAACACAATTGTTAAATAGTCTATACCTATAGTTATTTCATTTCTATAAGTATATTATTTTTATCGATTTTTTTTAGGTTAATACAATAATCCGAGGACGGTAACGGATAACACAACGTAGATCGACGTTCTTGAATTACATTACGCAACGTTAACTTTTTGAAAAATTGAAATCATTATTTTCAGGATCAGTAAGTATAAAATTTTTTTTCTAAATATAATTCTCAATGAAATGTGCTCACTAAGCAATTACAATTATTAATTAGAATAGTGGCGTTAATTAAAAGATACAATTAAGGGTCTGGATCGAGAAACTCGCCCAGCGCTTGAGATCGGGTAAAAGTATTGTCCAAACGTCTGGGTGGACGGAAATTTTTGAAGTCAACAAATTAATTTTTTTTAAATATAGGCTTGTAGATAATGACGAGATGGAACTTTTTTCTATTTTCTGTTTTTTGATCGGATAATTATTTTTAATAATAAGCCTAATAAACTGAAAAAAACATGTCCCCAAATTCAATTAGTTTTTAAGAAATAAATCGTCGTAAGTTGGGCAAATATTATTGAAACTGTTTCAAACTTGATATACGAACGAAATATACCCTAGCGATGCTTACAAAACAAAGAAAAAGTTGAAAATCGCCTATTGTTTATTAATATTTAATTGCAAATTGAGACAGATCGGTAACCCCCTTTTTTCAGTTTCGCCAACAAAAAGTATCGAGGGAACTTCAAGGTTGATACATATTCCAGTGAGACATTTTTCTTTACTATTAAAGGAAGATTTGTGGAAATTTTCAGATCGATTCATTCAAAATTGGCGGAAATATGCATTTTATAATAAAGCATGAGGCGCCGCCAACGATAGCTCCGTGAGTACTGAGCACCATCAGGCAGCGGGCTAGCCATCTGGCTTTCCAGAACTCAATTTTCAATGATTTTTTAATGCTTACGTACGTACGTACGTGAATGTAACTGAATGTTACTGAAACGAACTGAAAGCAGTTCGTTATAAAGAAATGCTTGTTTGTAAACAAAGCAGACAATTTTATTGGACAAGAGTGCACATCTCTACAAACTTTCAGAAATTGTAGACAGAAACATTTCGCGTAAAATTTTATTTCTAATTTAAAAATTTAATATTTGAAATTAGTTTTCAATTCAATTCAGTTATCAAATAGCAAAAATGTGGAAGGAAAAGTTTTTACAAGGTGGTAGAAAAAGAACGAGAAACGAAAAAAATTGGAAGCAAACGAAAAGAACTTAGCCAAAAATGAGGTAAGTTATTGTGAAACTTTGTTTATAATTAAATAAAAATTGATTATACCGGATCCATTTCAAATCAGAAAGGTTCTACACTTGAAGTCGCAGAATCTCTCGAGGACAAAATATGTTGTTTTTTAGAGAAAAAAAAAATTCAATTTTCATAAACAAAAAAATTCTTTTGACCACAAAAATGGTTTGGCCCACATGAAACTAAAAAATATTTTAATCTCTCTATGCACATTTATATTCACAGAATTCACAGAATGATAGAAAAAATGAATAAAGACATTTTCGAATTTCAATTGTTTATTCATACATAAGATTTGAAAAAACAAGTTGAAGGACTAGAAACATATGGGAAATTTCTCTGAAAGGGGACAAACCCCACCTTTTTAATTTTTGAAAATATTTTTTACAATTTTTGTGTATATAAAAAAATATTTTAGTTTTATGCGGGCTAAACCATTTATGTGGCCAGGGGAATTTGTTTCTTTATGAAAATTGAATTTTTTATTTTTCTCGGAAATGGTGCAAGATATCATGAATGAGTAGAAAAACTTTTTGTACAACTTTTTCGACTATTAATATTTTCAGAAATACTGCGGCCATTTAGTTGATTTTGAATATTTTCTCATTTTTCTGGCCAAATTTACATATGTTTAAAGAAAAAATTGGGTTGTCTTTTAACAAAGCAACAAATTCAAATACGCATAACTTGATAAACATTTTTTTTCACAAATCGCAAAAATACGTATCGCCTAATTTCCTCTAAAAACAACATATTTTGTCCCCGAGAGATTCTGCGACTTCAAGTGTAGAACCTGCCTGATTTGAAATAGATTCGGTCTCATCAATTTTTGTTTAATTGTAAATAAAGTTTCATAATAACTTACCTCATTTTTGGCTTATTTCTTTTGGTTTGCTTTCCAATTTTTTTCGTTCCTCGTTCTTTTTCTCTTGTCCAACAAAATTGGAACTAGTTATTTTTTTATTCTTCCCTGTGTGACAGGCATTTGGTCTGCTTTGTTTACAAACAAGCATTTTGTTATAACGAACTGCTTTCAGTTCGTTTCAGTAATATTCAGTATACATTCACGTACGCAAGACACTTAAAATGTTGCTTCCTAATATGAATATAACTGAAATAATTATAGATGCGAAACGTAGTTTGTCATTTCGATATTTCGTGAGGGGTGAAGGGGGTCGTTTAAACAGAAAACCATGAAAAAATCATTGAAAATTGATTTCGGGAAAGCCAGACGGCTAGCCCGCTGCCTGATGGTGCTCAGTACTCACGGAGCTATCGTTGGCGGCGCCTCATGCTTTATTGTAAAATGCATATTTCCGCCAATTTTGAATGAATCGATCTGAAAATTTCCACAAATCTTCCTTTAATAGTAAGGAACAAATGTCTCACTGGAAGTTGTATCAACTGTGAAGTTCCCTCGATACTTTTTGTCGGCGAAACTGAAAAAACGGGGTTACCGATCTGTCTCAATTTGCAATTAAATATTAATAAACAATAGGCGATTTTCAACTTTTTCTTTGTTTTGTAAGCATCGCTAGGGTATATTTCGTTCGTATATCAAGTTTGAAACAGTTTCAATAATATTTGCCCAACTTACGACGATTTATTTCTTAAAAACTAATTGAGTTTGGGGACACATTTTTTGCAGTGTATTAGGCTTATTATTAAAAATAATTACCCGATCAAAAAACAGAAAATAGAAAAAAGTTCCGTCTCATCATTATCTACAAGCCTACATTTTAAAAAAATTAATTTTTTGACTTTCAAAATTTCCGTCCACCGAGACGTTTGGACAATACATTTACCCGATCTCAAGCGCTGGGCGCGTTTCTCGATCCAGAGCCTCAATTATATTAGCCCATGTCTAATCTTGCATTATTATAAATTTAAAGATGAAAAATTCGTAGCCAAAATTTTATATGGATAACCTAACTTCCATTCGAGAGATAACAATTTAAACAATATAATTAACCTCAAAAGTAAACATAATATTATTAGAAATTGAATAATTTGTGAATAAATTATTTCATTGAAGGTATGCAATAAAATATAATAATGTAAACTATCATTATGTTATAATTTCAATAAAAAAAAATTAATATTATATATATATATATATATTTTAAATAAAAATATTTTGTGAACATAGAGTACTATAATTATGATAAATAATGAATTTTTTAAATATCATATTACGTCATTTCCAACCAAAATTTTACATGTTAGCCAAAACACATTCATAATAGTATTAAAATTTTTGTTATTATCTTCTTCATTACGCATTATTTTATACCGTCATACTTACATTTTACATTTAACAACTTTTTCATACAGTACAATATGGTTGAACTTGAAACATCATTTTCTTAGATTTACAATTGAGGAACATGGTGTAGTATAACTTTTGGACGATGACATAGCTATACGATATTTCATATTTAAAATTTATAAAAATGATATTTTATACATTACATTATTATTATTTGAAATCGAGTACAAATCAAATCATATCCTGCGCCACGTACATATTCAGACTTCATTTCTATCATAAATAAATAATTTTATTTAATTAAGTATTGCAGGTTAATTTTGGGAATACAAGATGTCTGCAGGCCGAGGGCCAAACAATAATACTAATTGTATGGAACAAAACTTTATTTTTTTTATAACTTGAAAACAAATTATTTTTAATAATAAGTGCATCTATTTGAATATTAGATTTTATTTGAAAAAAAAAATTTATATTAAAAAAATAATAATTTTTAACAAATCATCTCAAGGTTTACACGATTAGTTGAATTTTCAACTAAAAAAATTAATTCTCAAAGAATGTAATAGTTGATATTTGAAGCAGAAAAGTATTTAATTTTAAATAAAATACAAACTGATATAGTTTATAAAAAAATATTAATTTTAATAACAAAAAGAATGCAAATTAAGGAAGAAATTATCATATAAAAAATATAAATTTTCAATAAAAAATAAAATACTTCAACTTTCACTTTAAAAAATTATTTTTCAACAATAGAAGTTTAAAATTTTAATCAAAAACTATTTCATTTTCTAAAAAAATTAACGAAAGAGATTGAATTTTAAAACCAAAAATACGAATTTAAAAAAATTACAGATATTGCAGTCAATAAAGAAGAACAATTCAGCCAATTCATTGCAAGTTATAGAAAACAGTTGAATTTTACATAAAATACTTTAATTTTAAATTAAATAAGATACATTATCAACAAACGATGTAATAATTGCTATTTCAACAAAAAAAAAGTTCAATTTTAAATCAAAAACAATTCAATTTAAGAAAAAAATTCAAAATAAAATATATGTATTAAAAAAAGAAAATTATTTAATTTTATACAAAAGTATTTGAATATTAAATCCAAAAATAACATTTAAAACAAAAATTAACACGAAATATGCATTTTAAATTGTTTATTTTTCAAAACATAATAAGTTAAATCAAGTTGTCAATTTTCAATACAAAATAGTATAATTTCATAACAAAAATAGTAAATTTATACAAAAACAGATTTATTTTCGAACAAAAAAAATATTAAAAATAAAAATTCAAATTTTCAAAAAAGAAACATTTTTCAATAAATAAACACTAATAATTTCATACTGAAATAGTTTAATTGCAAACAAAAATAATATTAAATATAGAAGAAAAAATGTAATAGTTCATACTTCAACAAAATAAATTTTCAATTTTAAATCAAAATCAATTTAATTTTCTAAAAAAAAAAATTCATACCGAAAGAGATGGAATTTTAAAACCAAAAATACGAATCTTAGAAAATTAAAGATATTGCAGTCAATAAACAAGAAAAATGCAGCCAATTCATTTCAAGTTCTAAAAAACAGTTGCATTTTTCATAAAAATAATTTAATTTGAAATTAAATAAGATACATTATCAGCAAAAAATTTAATACTTGCTATTTCAGCAAAAAAACATTTTCAATTTTAAATCAAAAACAATTAGATTTAATAAAAAGAGAAAATATTCATAAAAAAATATATGTATTTAAAAAAAAATTAATTAAATTTTCTACAAAAATATTTCCATCTTCGAAAAAAAAAAATTTAACACAAAATATGCATTTAAAATTTTTTATTTTTAAAAACATATTCAGTTAAAATATTGTTACAAAAAAATATACATTGTACTATTTAAGTCATTACATTTTCAAATATAAAAATAAAATCATGGTGAAAAGTAATTTTTTTTAAACTTATTGAAGAAATCTACTTTTCCTAAATGCAATCTTATTATTCTTTGCCCCTTACCGTGCAGACATATTTTAATCTGACGTTACAAATTCAAATGCCCAGTATTAAAGCGTTTATTTTCAGCACATACAAATTCATATTCAAACAATTTCAGAAAAAAAAATATCACATACTTTATTATAACTCACAAGTAATTTATATTTACGCATTTTGATCCATATAATATTTAAGCAGAAATAATTTAAAACTTTACATTTTTAGTAACAATATTGCGCTAATATGAAATTTATTGGAGCTTCCCAAGTAAAGCTATAATAGCCAGGACAGAAAGATTGCGGCGCGCTGGTATTTCTATTACAAAATTTCTTATAACCTCAAAATAAAATAATATTTCTTCATTTGTAGTCATATACAAGTTAAGTCTGAATTATTTTAGACATTAATTTTTTATAAAAATAAAATGCGCAAATATGAATTATTTTTTATTTACACAAGCTTACACAGCTTTTTATTTTCATCCGATTAAAATTTTTTTTTTAAATTACACTTCAATAAATTCTTAAGATACATGTGGAATACGATTATTCTATTTGCCTTTATTAAAATTTGTTTATTTAACGCAAAGTGTGATAAAAAGGAAAATTTTACATATTTTTTATTCATTAACGATTTATGAAATGTAACACAACATATTAAATACATGCAGGAAAAACAAATAAGCAACAAAGTTCTTTGCGGAACGGAAATATTTAGTTTGAAAGAAAGTTAATATATTTCTGTTAATATCGCAACATGTCATGGTAAACATATATGAAATAGATATAATTATTATTTTTATAAACAATGTTCAAACAAAAAAAATTAATGCATTCGCAGTTTCATGCACAATTTAACACTTTTTAAATTTAATTCCTTCATATGCTGATAGAAGTTGCCAATTCCTATAATTAGTTGTGAAAATATCATAGGAATTATTTTCATAAACAAAATGGATAAACAAAAGCAACATTTTGTCATTTTCGCGCAAAATCTTTGCTTTATTCACACGAGTTTGCCTTTAAAAGAATAAACGGAAAGGACAAACTAAAGGACATTTCTGAATATTAAAAATTGACATTGCTTCTTTTTTTACGCGAGTCTGTCTGTAAATGCGTTAACGAAGAGGTCGAAAGACAGGCAATTGATAAATATTAACAATTTTCATTTTCATAAAAAAAATGGATGACCAGAGTACAAATTTTGGCATTTGCGAGATAAATATTTTTCTTTTTTTAAGAAATTCAACAACCAAATAGACATGGGATATCTAAGTGCAAAATATTTACATTAATAAAAGTTTATATTGCTATAAAAAAAAATATAAAACAGAACATTTTTATGTTTGCATTTTAAATCATTTACTTTTATAAACAATGATAATGAAATAAACGCATTTTTAATATTGAATGAACAATTTATAGTTAAAAAGTTTACTTTTTTTACATTATTCTATTTAAAATGACTTAATAAACTAGGTTATACACGAATATTTAAATTAAATTGAAATTATCTATTTACATAGACAAGTTTAATGAAGAAAAATCATTTTTCAAAGTGTCCAGAAAATATTGTTCCAAAAAGTCTACAAAATATTATAAATTATATACAATATTTATTCAATTTCAGCATTTCGTATTCAATCAGTGTATCGGAAATTACTGCTATACGCTTTATACTTAAATCTTAATGCAATAATATAAAAAAAAATATTTATTACACTTTTTTATGAAAGTAAAGATTTTTAATTACAAACTTATACATTTCCTATTTTATATAAAATGTGTTCAAAAATAACCGTAACTGTTGTTAATTAAAAATGTTCTGTACTGAAACATATCAGATAAGGGATTTTGAAGATGACATGTGTGAAAAAATATTCCTGCGCGAAAAGAAAAAAATTTTGTAAACAATTTTTTCAATTCTAATTTGAAATAAAAATTGTAAATCATATAAAAAATTAATAATGTACACTTTTTTAAATAATAAATTCATTTTTCGGAACACTGTGCGGCGTTATCTTTAGATTAATTTTTGATTTGTAAATTATATGTTAAATGTACAAAAGAAGATATTTAACTTATTCAATTTCGATAGATTATTCAACTATTTAATAAAAAAATATAAAGATACCCCTAATAAAGTTAAATATGAAATTAAATGTGCTTAAATATTACATTATTCTTAGGTTCAATTTACAATTAGGTTTTACTGATTCACTTCATAGTACATTTAATGCTTTTATAATAAATAATTTTTTTTTTCAGGTAAAGAAAAAGCTGTTTTTACAACATAAACAGATATCATTACAACAGAAATTTGGATTAAACAGCAAGGTCAGCAATTCATAATTTAAAATTAAACAAAGAAATATAATTTCATGTCATTTTGAAAATAATAAAATTGATAATTTTGTGTAACAAATATTGAATTCATTTTATTTTCATAAAATATATCATTTACTTACAGTCAATCAAATTAATTTCATATTTACCATTCTTTAAATTATAATTTAAATAGAAGCATAAAAAGGTAATACTCATTTTTATATACAAAAATATAAGGTAATACAAACACATATATTTTTACCAGATACCATTCATTCACTAGATACCATGCATCAAGATACCAAAACTATTATATAAGATACCATAACGATAACATAAGATAACAAAACGAGAATACAAAATACCTGCAGACAACAATAAATATAGTAATATATCTACATATTAATAACAAAATAAATAAAGTAATACTTTCATTAACACGTACGAATTGCATTTTTATACTTAATTTTTGGATACAAAAATGCCAAAAAGAAAAATCGAACGTACTCAAGCTGAAGAAGAACAAATTCAGCTTTTAAAACGACAAAGAAATGCTGCTAAACAACACGCTCATCGTCAAAAAATACGTGCAAAGCGTGATGAGCAAGATATCATTAACATTGCAAAAATACGAAATGATGATATTAGTACACAGGAAACTCATAATGTAACTTCCAAAATTACATTATCGTCATTAAATACAAAAACTAAGACGCCCGCAGTATTGAAAACTAATATAGTACCAAATAATGATGATAAAATGGCAGAAGATTCACAAATTTATATAGCTCCTCAAATTGAACAGACTGTCACAGAAGAAGAGGCATTAAGACAAATCCGAGAAAAAAAACGCTACTAAACAAAGATTATGTCGTCTTCGTAGAAAAATGCGTAATAGTGACAGTCTAAATGATATCCCGGAAACTGTGGTGAGAATAAATAAGACAGAGATAGTTCAGACTTTACAAAATGAAACAAATAGCGCATCGCATACGAATGAAAATGTTTATACGAACAATATCGCTTTTTCTCATATAGAAAATACGTCTGACAATAGTCAAAGTGCATATATGATTGAACACTACTGTGGTAGAATGAATATTTTATGTACACATTGCAACGTGAAACACTTTCAAGATGAAAAAGTGGCAAATAAGAAAAATTCTTTCAATGATTGTTGCAGTCATGGCGAAGTCATTCTTCAACCATTACCTAATCCACCACGAATTATAAAGAGTTTATTTGATGGTACACGCGAACAATCAAATCATTTTCACGAACGTATACGGTGCTATAACAATGCATTTGCCTTTGCGTCTTTTAATGCTAATTTAGTGAAAATCAATAACAGACGTCCTGGACCATTTTGCTTCAAAATACATGGCCAGGTTTATTATCAAATTAATACATCTTTGTATCCCGATGCAAATGAAAGTCCTTCCTATGGTCAACTATTTATCGTAGATCAAAATGAAGCTACGAATATTCGATGCAATCAAATTTCCACGTTGAATAGGGAAATTGTTGATGCAATTGAGACTGCCCTTCGCAGCTGCAATATATTTGCGCAATCGTACCGTATGATGCATGAAGAAATAGAACAAACAATGGTGAACAATAATATACAAACTGAACCTGAAATGTAACTATTATTTTCAATAAAACCTGGAATGGATAGTAGACGTTACAATTTACAAAAAATTAATGAAGTAGCCGCAATTTTTACCACAACTGCTGACGGTGATATTCCAGAATCTTACGTAACCATACATAATAAAGATAAAAAAGAGCTTGAATATGTTAGCTCCATGGACCCTAACGTTGAACCTTGGATTTACCCGTTATTTTATCCACATGGTACAAGAGGTTGGCATAAAAATATTCTGTGTGTGAACAGAGATAAACGTGTATCACGAGCTGCATACACCAAATACAGAATGGCAACTCGAGATGATAATGTATTTTTATTGGGAGGACGATTATTCCAGCAATGGATTGTTGATAGCTATGTAAAAATTGAAAAAGATCGGATGCATTTTTGTAGAATGAATCAAAAACAAATTCGTGCTGATACTTATCAAGGATTAATCGATCATTTACAACGAACAGCAGATGGTACAAACAGTAATGTTGGGAAAATGGTCATCCTACCATCATCGTTCACAGGATCACCACGTAATATGTTGCAGCATTATCAAGACGCAATGGCAATTGTAAGAAGATTTGGCAAGCCAGATATATTCATAACTATGACATGCAATCCAAATTGGCGTGCAATAAAAGAGAATTTATTGCACGATCAAACAGCATCAGACAGACCCGACATTGTATCGCGCGTTTTTAAAATAAAAAAAGATGAACTAATTAATATTATTGTGAAGAAGTTATTCGGCGAAGTACTTGCATACGTATATGTTGTTGAATATCAAAAAAGAGGATTACCTCATCTTCATCTACTACTTACGTTGAAACAAAATAATAAAATAACTACTCCTGATATCGTTGATAAATATATTTCAGCTGAAATTCCAAATCCAAACGAAAATGGCACACTTCATAATATCGTCATGAAAAACATGATCCATGGTCCATGTGGAGATTGGTGCAAAGATGAAAAAGGTAAATGTTCTAAAAACTGTGAAGAAGATTTTTTATTGGCATTAGGGTCGATAATGTTTACTTGTTTTGTGTTCTACAATTATTTAAAAAATGTTTTTTAGCTATTTTTAAGTAAATTAAAGTTAGATTTTTTATGTTT
>CAKNYM010008551.1:0-12031 GCA_932195095.1 Andricus curvator | reverse complement strand
GTGTGGGGGTGGAAGGAAAGCGAAGAGGTAAATAGGATACAGGAGAGATATGTAAAGTGGACACTGGGGTTGGCAAGGAACACGCCTAATTATATTGTCAGGAGGGAGATGGGGAGAACGAGTGTAGGGATACTAGCGGGGAGTCGAGCGTGTAAGTATGAGGAGAAATTTTTGGAAGAGGGGGGAAGTAAGCTGGTTAGGGAGTGTTGGTGGGAGAAGGAGAACAGGAGAGGGGGTGGGAAGATGGAGGTTGAAAGAGAAAGGTATTTTAGAACGAATGGACTGCATATGGATGAATTGAGAAGGATGCATGAGGAAGGAAGGTATATGAGTTGGTTAAGAAAAACAGCATGGAGAGAGAGAAGACAGCAGGGGAAGAGAGGATAAGAGAGACAAGGTTTAATGGGAACTATGTGTGGATTATGCCAAGGGCGGGAGTGCAATATTTGTGAGAGAAAGGAGAGAAAGGAAGTCAGGAGCTTATAGCGAGGATGAGATGTGGGTGCATGGAGGGTTTCAATAGGTTCTGGCTCGCTAGGGAAAAGAGGATGTGTGAACTATGTGGGAAGGGGGAGGCAAGAGTGGAGGACTGGTTGGAGGAGTGCGTGGAGGTGGAAAGAAGTGGGATAAGCATGGAGGTATTGATGCATGAAAGGGGGGACAAAAGGGCAGTAGCATGGGTGAAGGGAGTATTGGGTAAGATGGAGAAGAAGAGAAGGAAGGAGGAAGAGGAATGGAGAAGGAAAGATTGTAAATAGAGGAGGAAGCAAATATAAGTAATTGTAAATATTGTAAATAGTAGATAAGTATTAGGTATTTGTCGCGGAGGCAGAGTTTGGTAATGCGAGGCAAGCAAGAAAGTAGGGACATGCGAGCGAGGCGAGGCGAAGTGAGGAAGGCAATGCGATAAGAGCCAGCGGCGTTAGATATAAGGTGTGGAAGGATGTTAGTTTTAAGGGTTAGTTGTAAGAAAATTCTGTAAAAAATGGAAGTGTAAGCAAGTCAATTTTTTAGGGCCAGCAGGCTAAAAAATAAACGTTTATCTATCTCAATTGAATTTTAAAATTCTATGTACAGATATTTTAATTTTGTTTGAATTTTTTTAAAAGGCTATTCAATACATCAAATGTATAGAAATGCAGTTTCAAATTTAAAGACGAATAAATGTGAAAATTATTTGTATCTTTTAATGGAAATAATTGTTTAATGCTTGTTATTTTGTCAACTGATTATTTAGTTATTAACTTATTCTATTAAAATTTACATTTCCTGGAATTAGCTTGAAAGGTTATTAATAAACCAAATGTTCATAAATGAAAGTTAAATTGAAAAAAAAACATTGAGTGAAAATTATTTGAATGTTTTCATAACAATTATATTTTAACGATTCTTATTTTGTGAAATGGTTAATTAATTATTAGATAATTAATTTTTTTCACGATAATAAATTAAATAAAGATTAAAATTTTTTTTTTCTAAATTAAGTAACATAAATTGATCATTTACTTGAAGGTTATATAATTTAATATTGGGTATAATTTGTATAATAAAAGTGTATTTCAATTTAAAATACCCTTATTACAATTGAATAATTTTTCCAATGTGCTTGATTTTGTACAATGAGTACCTGAATTTAGTTTTCAAAAATATAGGTGAATAAGTTTTTTTTTTTGAAATTAGTATAAAAGGTTACGAATAAATTACATTTATAGAAATGAAAAAATGTAAAAGAATGCATTATTATATGATTAATTTTTTTCACAATATTAAATTACATGAAGATTGAATTTTAATTTGTTTCAATCAAGTACATAAATTGATTATTTACTTTAAGGTTATGTAATTTATTATTGGCTAGAATTTGTCAAATAAAAGTTTATTCACATTTAAAATACCTCTATTTCAATTTTGTAATTTCTATCAATGCTTGTGATGTTGTGAAATGATTATCTGAATTTAATTTTCCAAATAATATGTGAATATGTATTAATTTTTTCTCAAATTACTATGAAAGATTACGAATAAATCAAATTTTCAGAAATGAGCTGATTTTTTTTCACAATATTAACTTACATGAAGAATAAAATTTAATTTGCTTAAATTAAGTATGTACCTAAATTGATTATTTACGTATAGGCTAGGTAATTGAATATTACCTTTAATTTTGATAAAAAAAAAGGTTATTCATGTTTAAAGTACCTTTATTCCAATTGTATAATTTTCGTGATGTTGTGAAATAAGTATCTGAAGTCTGCTTTCAATATTATATGTACATATATTTGACTTTTCTATGAAATTAGTTTAAAAGGTTAATTCAAATTTTCAGAAAAATATAAACTAAAAATTATTCGAAGGTTTTTCTGAAAATAACTGTTTATTACTTTTTATGTTGTGATATGATTAATTAATACGTACATACAATGTATACCTACATCTCGTGTAAAATTGTGGTATAGTAGGAATCGTTATGTAATTGAATATTTTATATGATTCGTATAATAAAAGTTTATTCATATTTAAAATACCTCTATTCCAATTTCATAATTTTCAAAATATTTACGATGTTGTGAGATAATCATTTAAATTCAGTCTTCAACATTATATGTAAATATGTTTGAAGTTTTTATGAAATTAGTTTAAAAGATTATGAAAAATTTAAATTTTTAGAATAATATAAGATAAAAATTATTTTGATGTTTCAATGCAAATAATATTGTTGATTGATTTTTATGTTATGAACTGATGAATAAACTATTATTAACTATTGACTGATTAATTTTTTTTCAAAGAATTGAGTTACATAAAGATTGAATTTGAATTATTTTCAATGAAGTCACATCAATTGATTATTTACATTAAGCTGTATGTGATTTAATATTGGCTGCTATTTTTATGATAAAAATTTATTTTTCCTCTAAAATATCTCCATTACAATAATTACATAATTTTTTCAAATATTCGTTTCAAAATTATATGTACAAATGTTTTGATTTTTTATAAAATTTGTATAAAAGGTTATTAATAACCCAAATTTTCAGAAAAATATGAAGTAAAACTTCTTTTAATGATTCAATGAAAATAATTCTTCAAAGCTTTTTGTGTTATGAAATGATTAATTAATTATTGGCTGATCAATTTTTCCACAAAATTAAATAACATGAATATTTAATTTCAATTCTTCTCTATCAAGCAACATAAATTAATTATTTACTTCAAGGTGATGTGATTGAATATTGGATATAATATTACAATTATGTAATTTTTTATAATATTTATGATGTGAAATGAGAATCTGAATTCAATTTTCAAAATGATATGTACAATGTTCATGTGTTTTATTTTTTTCAGAAAATTATTATAAAAGGTTATCAATAATTAAATTTTTCAGAAATGAAATTTCAAGTTTAAAAAATATAAAGTGAGAATTATTTGAATTTTTTAATGAAAATAGTTGTTCAAGGCTTGTTTTTTTGTAAACTGACTGATTGATTATTGACTGATCAATTTTTTCACAATATTAAATGTTGTAAATATTGAATTTCAATGTTTTTTTATTTCGCAACATAAATTTATTATTTACTTTCAGGTTTCTGATTGAATATTGGATATTTTATTTATATTTAAAATACCCCTATTCCAGTTACATAAGTGTTAAAATGTTTCGGATGATGTGATATGATTATCGGAATTCAATTTTCAAAATTATATGGACACACGTTTTTATTTTTCCTGGAATTAGCTTAAAAGGTTATTGATGACTGAAATTTTCAGAAGAATTTAATATCAACATTATTTGAATGTTTCAATGAAAAGAATGATTTAATGCTTTTCATGTTCTGATCTCAATGATTATTTATTAGTTGATTTTTCTTTTCACAATATTAAATTACATAAAGATTAATTTTTAATTTTATAATATCAACTAACATGAATTGATTATTTACTTCAGGGTTATGTAATTAAATATTGGTTATAATTTATATGATAAAAGTTTATTTATTTTCAAAATACCTCTATCCAATTATGTAATTTTTGTAAGTTTTCCTGATGATGTGAAATGAGTATCTGAATTCAGTTTTCATAATTAGGTTTTAATTTTTTCTGAAATTAGTTTAAAAGGTTAATAACAATGAGAATTTTTTGGAAGATATAAAATAAACATTATTTAAATGTTTCAATGGGAATAATTCTTCATTGCTTTTTAGGTTGGAAACTGATTAATTAATTATTATTTGATAATTGTTTTTACAATATTAAATTACATAAAGGTTGGATTATAATTTTTCTATGTTAGGAAACATGAATTAATTATTTATTTCAAGGTTATGTAGTTGAATATTGGCTATAATTCGTATAATCAAAGTTTATTTATGTTTAACATATCTCTGTTGCAACTATGTATTTGTTTTGAATTTTCGTGCTGTTTTGGAATAAATATCTCAATTCCATTCTCACAATTATATGTAAACATGTTTACATTTATTCTGAAATTAGTTTAAAACGTTAATTATAATTTTCATAAAAATATAAAGTAAAATTTATTTGGATCTTTCAATGCAAATATTTGTTAATTAATTGTTACGTTCTAAACTGATTAATTTGTTCACAATATTGAACCACATCATTATTGAATTTTAAATTTTCTTCTGTGTTGTAACATGAATTTATTACTGGCATTAATATTATGCCATTTAATATTGGCTGTGATCTGTACAATCAAAGTTTATTTATGGTTCAAACCTCTATTACAATTGAGTATTCTAACATGACGTCATGGTTATGACAGGATAGGTGGAAATGTCAGGAAGGTTGGCATAGTTGGTACATATTTACAATAAAATAGATAAAAGGATGAAAAATATTTGCGCGAATGTATTCTACACTTGAAAAATATTAATATTTATACATTAATAACTTACTTTTACGTTCAGAATTTTTTTTACAAGAAGTCGTATGCATTCCCATGTAAGGATGTACCGAGGGGTCAACCACTCTGATATTTCTAGTACGCTCACTAAATATTCCCATATATTCTTTCAATATTTCCAGATATTCTTGATATTCTTTATATTCCCAAATATTCTTGATACTTGTAATTCATAAAAGTTTAAAAGTTATTGACTTTCAATAACTAATTTTAGATTGTTAGTTTAAAATTCTTTAAATTCAGAATTGTTTAAGTTTCAATATATATTATTAATCTACTTTTGAAATTGTTCATTTTTTGATTATAACCGATTATGACGTGGAATTATTAGGTTTTCTAATTTGATATTATTTAATTTTACATATCTTTTTTTTGAACTTAATAAAGTTTTAATGCTTAACTTTTAAATGGTCTAATATCTTATCTGATCTGAAGGGGCCGACAAAGCCGATAAATTCTAAAAAAACATGTGATAGTAAATATCTTAACCAAGAAAAGATTTTTATTTTAAATCAAATACAGTTGAATTTAAAAAAAAATGATGAAGTTTCTATCAAAAGAGATAATTTTTCAAATCGAGGAAAGATTTTCCAGACAATAAAGAAAAACACCTTCATCCAAAATGTTTAATTTTCAAGCCAGAAAGATGAGCTTTGTACAAAACAGTTTAATTTTCAACCAGATAGATTAATTTTCAACTAAAATTATGAATCTCTATACAAAAAAATGAATTTTTGAGAAAGTAGTTCAACTTTTAACGAAGGAATTGATTTTTCAAGCTAAAAATATTAATTTTCAACGAAAAATGTAATAGTAGATATTTTAACAAAAAAAATATTTTAATTTTGAATCAAAATCAGTTAAATTGAACCAAGAAATACGAATTTTCAACAAAATACAAACAAAATACTGGGAAATCAAAGATGTCTGCAAGCTGAGGGATAAACAATAATACGAATTGCATTGAGACAAAACTTAATTTTTATCAAAGCTCAGAAAAAAATGGGTTTTCACCATAATTGTATTTGGACATTATTCTCTACTTTCTAAAAACTATTCAATTAAATGATCAAATCCATAAAAATGTTTAATGATTTTATTATTTTATTAAATAGCTTTCTCGAAATGAAAAATAATATCCAAATACACTTATGGTGAAAAATCGGGAAGGCTGAAAAATTCTCGAAGCTGTAAAATTCCTGAATTAGAATATCTTTAAATAATTAAATTCCCGAATAGGAAAATTCCATAATTATAAAATTCCCGGACAGTTTATAATATTACCGAAATGAAAAATTCCCGAATGATGAAATTCCCGACAGTTTATGATATTACGGAATTGGGAAATTCCCGACATAAAATTGCCGAATTCCAGAATATCCAAACTAGAAAATTCCCCAATCATAAGATTCCCGAATTGAGACAAATGAAAATTTTTTTTCATGAATATTATTTATTTATTAAAAATACAAGAATCAAATATTTTTATAACAAAAAATTGTAATGTTTGAAGTTTCTAAAATTACTGCTTGAATCTTAAATAACAATGATTGAAAAAATATATTTTTGGATGAAAATTTATGGACGACTGAAAAATCCTAAAAAATAAAATTCATGACTCTGTCAAATTCCCGAATAATAAAATTTTCGAATATGTAAAAAACTTCGCGAATTAGAAAATTCCCGAATTATAAAATATCCGAACTGGAAAATTCCTGAATTATAAAACTCCCGGAAGAATGGAAAAAAATTGTTTTTCAATCAATATTATTCATTTATTAAAAATACAATCGTCAAATATTTTTATAAAGAAAAAATATTTTTTCCTGATCAAAGTTTCTAAAATTATTGTGTGAATTAAAAATAACAATTATTGAAAAAATATATTTTTGGACGACTGAAAAATCCTAAAAAATAAAATTCACGACTCTATCAAATTCCCGAATAATAAAATTTTCGATTATGGAATAAAATTTCCGAATTGGAAAATTCCCAAATAATGAAATTCCCGACTAAAAAATTCCCGAACAGTTCATGATATTACTGAATTGGAAAATTTCCGACAGTTTATAATATTACGGAATTTTACAATTTCCGATAGAAAATTGCCGAATTATAAAATATGCGAACAGGAAAATTCTTGAATTTTAAAACTCCCGAAACAATAAAAAAAATTGTTTTTCAATCAATATTATTTATTTATTAACCCTTAAATGACACCGGGGGTCCAAAGGACCCCAGACCTTTTTCAATGTTCCATGAAAAATTGATAAATTGTTTTTTTCAATAATTTTTTTCGCCATCAACAAATGAAAATCCTGCAACTACGGGGCATTATTACAATAAAGAATGGTTTGAAATATATGGAAAAAAATTTTCAGATCGAAATGTTAATAACATTCTGAATTATTGCATGTTTTCCGAGCTGGGGTCCAACGGCCCCCATGTGTCATCTACGTGATTATTTGGAGGTGTGTCATTTAAGGGTTAAAAATACAATCATCAAATATTTTTATAAAAAAAAATATTTTTTCCTGTTCAAAGTTTCTAAAATTATTGTTTAAATCCAATTTAACAATTATTGAAAAAATATATTTTTGGATGAACATTTTTGGACGACTGAAAAATCTTAATATAAAATTCCTGAATAATATAATTCCCAAACAATGAAATTCCCGAATAAAAAATTCCCGAACAGTTTATGATATTACCGAAATGGAAAATTCCCGAAATTTTATAATATTACCGAATTTTAAAATTCCCGAATTATAAAACTCCCGAAACAATAAAAAAATTGCTTCTTAATCAATATTATTTATTATTTAAAAATAAAATAATCAAATATTTTTATTAAAAAAAAAACATATTTTTCTTGTTCAAAGTTCCTAAAATTATTGTTCGAATTTAAAATAACAATACTTGAAGACAATTTTCATCCATAAATATATTTTTTTAAATTATTGTTATTTCAAAGTGAAACAATAATTTTAGAAACTTTAAACATTAAAAAAATTGTTTCTTGGTAAATATATTTGATTATTATATTTCTTTAAATTCGGGAATTTTCTGCTTCGGAGATTTTATAACTTGGAAATTTTCTGTCGGGAATTTTTAAATTCGGTAATATTATAAACTTTTGGGAATTATCCATTTCGGTAATATCATAAACTGTTCGGGAATTTTTTAATCTGGAATTTTCCAATTCGGGAATTTCATTATTCGGGAATTTTATTAATCGAGAATTTCATTACATATTCGAAAATTTTATTATTTGGGAATTTCCCAATTCGGGAATTTGACAGTGTTGGGAATTTTATTTTCCGGGTCTTTTCAGTCCTCCAAATTTTTATTTCAAATATTGTTATTTTAAATTCAAACAATGATTTTAGAAAGTTTGAACATTAAATATTTCCTTTCATAGAAATATTTGATTATTGTATTCTTAATAAATAAATAATATTCATTTGAAAAAAACTGTTCGGGGCTCTTATTAATCGCGAATTTTCCAGCTCGGAAATTTTACAGTGTCGAGTCCAAGCTGTAAAAAAAAACTTTTTCTGTTAGCCTTAGGGCGGCAAATACGTAGATCCGCCACTGAATGTTCCAACTTCAAAATTAATTCGATTCCTATTTTTCGTTTTGTTCCTAACCTACAATACCGACTGTGGCAGAAATTATCACGATAAAATTGTTCAAGATCGGTCACCATCTTATGAACTACATAAGCCATGGAGTTATCTTTATAGATGGTGACGATGGTTGTTGTTGTGTCAAGTTCTTTATTTACATTCACGAAAAATACGTTTTGATTCGTCCGCGAAAAGTTTAATTATTTTTAAAATAACAATTAGGTAAGTAAAAAGTTATTTTAAATCTGGTGTCCTGATTTATAGCTTTTTACTCATACTTTGCCGTTTTTCCATTGCAGCAAAGGACGGAGCAGACGACAGCTTTTATTCCATCGTAAGATAAACTTTCGCCAAATAGTATGTAATCTTTAACAGCCGAAAATTTTACATGCAACAAAATTTAACTTCAGTTTTTTCTGTGATGTTCCACATAATAGTTGAATTTTCAACCAAAGAAAAATTTTTTAGTCAAGAAGGAAAAAAATGTCAATAAAATTGTAGAATTTTCAAGTCAAACAGACTGAATGAACTTTCAACCAAAAATAGTTGAATTTTCTTATTGGGTTTTAATCATTCAGTTTGCGTTTAAATAACACCCGAAAAAGGGGAACGCCCGTGAAGCCTGCGATAAATAAATAGGAATTTCGATAATTTATAGACTAAAGAATAATAGCAATAGAATACACAAAGTGTGTCGGACAATGCAAGATTTTAGGCACTGAAGATATTATAAAATTGTGCTAAATTGTACTAAAATTGTAACTAAATACTTATTATTATTATTAACCCATTTAATTTTCTTAAACTGATTTCATTAAGCTTCTACGTTTACTTAATTAACAGAATTTATATATTATATGTAATTTCGTTCCCAAGTTTATAAAATGTTAGAAAGATTTGAAGAGGGTGGGAGGGGACAGCAAATCTCACGGTATCGGACATGGTGGTGAGGGGGGGGGGGGGGGAATTTCAGAAAAACATCTTACGTGAGTTGTGGATGAACCCTTATTTATTTTTGTATTTATTTATTATTATTTCGTGAATTTATGATTATTTGTGGATATCGGGACAGTGAGGGTACGTGGGTTAGCGTTTGCAGATGATAAGGTTGTTATGGCAGAGTCAATCGAAGATTCGCAAAGAATGTTGAGCAAACTTAATACAAGCATGAAGAACATGGGCCTTGAAATTAAGGTAAATGAAACAAAAATTATGGTGTTTTGAGGGTAAGGGTGAGAATACATGTAATTTAATATACATAATTTAAATATATTCCGAAATATTGTCTCATATTCCCAAATATTCCCTCGTATTCCTACATATACGCATATTCTTCATATTTTTTGTATTCCCAAATATTCCGATATATTCCCTCGGGATGTACTAATTTTGCTAATTTCCTGATTCGATTAACTTTATCTAATTTAGCAGCCAAATTATTCTGTTTGTGTAAAAAATATATTCACATCGTTCAAAACAAAATACGAAAGAGGACGATGCTTTTGTTTTAAGACAACTTTTTCTCTGAGTGTAATTACTTTAAATGTTTGTAACCAATTCTCGATTATCAAATTGTACTTTTTGCATGCTTCAGAGAAGGAAATGAAAACATGGATTCACTGAATACATTCTTTGAGAATATAATTTCAGCAAGAGTGTGATTGGTCAAAAAATATTAACAAATAAATAGTTATTCGAAAATTGAGTAAATAAGAAAAATGAATACAAAAGTTAGCGCGCGCTTGCGCGCGCACACAGTAGTCTAATAATCTTAAAACCTTTAAAGATCCTTGAGAAGCTTCCAAATTTCATTTCGAAATCTTCAAAAATCTAAATTTGTTTTTTTATTTTTCGAAATCTTTCCCAGTTTCAAATTAAGTTTGTATCTTCTCAAAAATTGTAAATATTTTTTAAACCAACTCAAATTTTGTACGAATTGATAATTGTTCAATTTTTATTTATGCATCAAAATTAAATAATTTCACTTACATATACAAATTTTTCAAATAGAACAATTAAAATTGCAACGTTCAAAGTTTTAATTTAACGCTTCGAATATTAACGATTCAAGGCTTTCTGTTGTAAATAATTCAAATTAAAATTGTTTAGTTTATAATATTTGATTCATAATTGCTCTTTTTGAATGAAAAGTAAAATATTGCACAATATCCAAAAAAATGTATTTTTTTTACATGTTTTAACAAAAAATTACAGTTGTAAAAATGTTGTACTCTCTTGTAAAAATTGTTTCCACCAGGGCTCAATTCAGAAGAGAATAATGTAACTTAATTTAATTGAGGAATATACTGCTTTGAACTCGTTACAATTTTAAACATGATACTGTTAAATGTTTTCCAAAAACTTTCAGAAACTGATTTTTGAAAAAAAACGCATCCAAAGGATTCGAAAAATCAACATCCAGATTTTATGGTTTAATATCTATAGATCACTGTCAAAAATTTGAAATCCAACATCATAAACAGTATAATCCATTTTTGCAGTGAATATGAAATATACCCACTTCTGATTGTATACCATTAAGCCATTTCCCTTTCAGGGTAGGCGCGACACTACCCAATTCGGGTATTGTATATATATATATATATTAATTTGATTCCGAAATTATGATAATTTTGAACTTTACTGAGAAACATGCAAATATCTTCTAAAATAGAATAGAAAATAAGAGCCTTTTTCACACAGAAAGAAATACTGCTAGTCACAAGATTTTCATTTAAAATAGGGACAGCATAGCTTTTCTGTAAGGATTACTGAATTTTCTGCAGAGTTTACAGAATTCCGAATAAATTTTATAAACCTGTGTTTTTGCGATCACTGCCCATCTGTACTTAAAACCGTTTGATATAATATATATATGTATAGATTTGTTATAAATATTAATCATAATATTGTATTATACTTACGCACACAATGAAGGCGACCCACCAATGTAAGAAGTAGAATGTTAGTGAAAATATTCATTTTTTTCGAAATAAGTCAAAATGCTAGAGAACCTAATTCTGATTTTTCAAGAATTTCGTATGAAAGCTGACTTTATGATTCAATGCTATATATAATAACTTTTATGACTTTTATATAATAACGAGGTTTTGATTATTCTTGGAAACAGTGCCAGGTGAATAAATTAGTTGATGTCCAAATCCATTTCTCCATATATTTTAGATTTATTGTACATGAAATCTATAAAGTTATAAATTATTATTACAGACTTGATATGTGTTCTAGATTGTAAGGTAGAAGCATGTGAGAATTTCTTTGTTAATTCTTATTTAAAAATGTTTGTACTTTAATCATAAGCTGTAAAATAAGAAGGTCCAAATTGATGATAATCACACAAATGACAAATGTATTCAATAAAATTTCTGAATGAGAAGTATATTTAAAAAAGAAATAAATTTCCGAGATAATAGAGAGAGAGAGAGAGATAAACGTTTATTTTTTAGCCTGCTGGCCT
>CAKNYM010008541.1:0-17846 GCA_932195095.1 Andricus curvator | reverse complement strand
AAGGATATGTACAGTTCTAGAATACCGTGATGTATCTAATATAGAACTGAGTGATGGAACTGTTATGTCACTAGAATATCACACGTGTTCCAAGAACGGAACATAAAGGTCGCATTGTTCTGTAACGCTGTTACTGTAAGGACATGTATCAGTTCTAGAATTCTGTGATGTAACTTATATAGAACACAGTGATGGAACTGTTATGTCACTAGAAGGTCACACCTGTTGCAAGAACGGAACATACAGGTCGCATTGTTCTGTAACGCTGTTACTGTAAGGACATGTACAGTTCTAGAATACCGTGATGTAACTTATATAGAACAAAGTGATGGAACTGTTATGTCACTAGAAGGTCACACCTGTTGCAAGAACGAAACATACAGGTAACATTGTTGTGTAACGCTGTTACTGTAAGGATATGTACAGTTCTAGAATACCGTGATGTATCTAATATAGAACTGAGACAGAGGGGTTTTCACCGGGTAAGGGAAAGTACCTTACCTTTGTCTGACGTATCTCAAATTTAAACGGCTCACGTTTTTCTTGTATTTGTGAAGTAAGAATTAGTTTTCGTGCACGTTCTCCTTTGGAGGAGAGATTTTTTTTACGTCCGCTTGCTAATAATTTAATATTTTATGCGTCCCGAACTCGCGGACAGGTGTCCAAATCTTGACAAAGATTACCGAAAGTATCTCCACGTTGTCGAACTTCACGGTGGACTGAACAATATCTCGATAAAATCGAGTACCTTTAAAGGTATGTGACATGTACTCGATAGGTAGGAATTTTTTACTGATTTGGGAATTTAGAAATCGTGTGATCGAAATCGTCGGTATGGTTTAGGAAATATCTTTGTCATCAATGTGGCAATGAACCGAGTTCGTTACCATGTTTTACTGGTATTATGATTTTAATTAATCTTAGTTTTAGGTGATTAATAAAATCATTTATGAGTAGAATAGTTGACAAGCTTAAATGTCGTGGTTATTTGTTTTTCATCAAATCACATTATTTCGATATATTCATATCGTTTTAAAAAATTTGGAAGTTAAGTATTTTCCTGGCTAATTGTTTTTCAGCATTTCAGATTTTCAAAACAAAGGATAGAAGTGGTTTGGATTAAATAATTTCATTTAATATCTTAGGCTTTGAATTTAAAGGACATGGGAGAGCGGAAAGAAGACGTGAGGAGTGGATTATGCATCTCGTGTCACACAGCGTCGAAGCCACTCTTATGTTAGTGCAATCATGCATCAACTAAGTTCGAGTTTTATGGTCGTGTGTGTGAGAGCGCTGTACGTTTTAAACAAATTTTAACAAATTTTAACAAAGATATATTTTTCAGTAAATGCCATAAATAATAAATTTGATAGCGCTAATAGCTTTCCGTGGGAACAACAAAATGAAACACTGAAGGTGTAATCGTAAATATAGTCCGTATATTTAATATAAAAGGAATATTAACTCGGAACGATATTGAGCGTCGTGACATTTAGACAAAAACTATTTTTTTTAAACATTCTTTTGTTTATATGAGATTGTTTTAGTCGGTCAGTGTGTCACGTAAGACACTAGAAGTAGCTGAGTCCGGAACGTAGCGCCTCTAGGTACAGAAGGCCCGAATTGGACTACAGTTCCAACACTCTCCCCTCAATTTGAGCCTGATGGACCTTCAGCTGGAACAAGACCGAGTTCTCCGGAATAGAAAATATGTTTAGAGGCCACCAAAGATTTTGTGAGAACGTCGGCGATCATTTTCTCAGTTGGCAAATAAGACAACTTCAAGGGTTGGGTTGCCAAGACATCTCAAACAAAAGTGGTATTTGATGTCGATATGTTTCGATCTTGAGTGAAAAACTGGATTTTCAGCAAGCTTTCCAGCCCCTTGGTTGTCGTTGAAGAGCTCAGCGTTGGCCAATTGTGAGAATCCTAATTCTTTCAAAAATTTCATCAGGTGGATTGCTTCCTTGGCCGCGTCGGTAATACTCATGTTTTCGGCTTCGGTCGATGAAAGGGCAACTTTTCTTTGCTTCCGCGATTCCATGATATCGCTGCACCAGAAAGAATGAAAGTAGATCCGGTGTAATATCTCCTATCGATGATGCAATTTCCCCAATCAGCGTCAACATATTTTCTGAGATTCTCGTTGTCCTCTTTATAGACGAGTTTCAGATCGATGGTTCCTTTTAAATATCTTAGGATACGTTTGGCGGCTGTCCACTGAACTTTCCGATGACATCCATTGAACTGGCTCAACGAGTTGACTGCGTGAGTAATATCGGGACGTGTACCTATAGCTACGTGCATAAGTGCCCCGATGAGTTCTCTGAATGGGTAGGCGGTCGTGTCGTCCTTGTCTTCTTCTTCGGAATTGATTGATAATTTGGTACTCAGAGCGAGTAGAGTGCTGACGGGTTTGCTCTCAGACATTCCGAATTTATTTGAAATATCTCGGATATAACCAGATTGAGATAGACACAGTCTCTCCCTGGTTCGATCAATCTCGATACCCAAACAGTATTTGGCCACACCAAGATCCTTGATAGTGAACGCTTTGGAGAGTTCCGATTTAATCTGCCTCTCCCTCTCTTTGTCATTGGAGATAATGAGCATGTCGTCTACATAGACTGGAACATAGGTTTTTCCGTTTTTGTAGACATAAACACATGGGTCAGCGTTGGTTGGGATAAGTCCGATCTTGAGTAGAGTTTTGTCAAGTTCTGCATGCCATTGACGGCCTGCTTGACGTAAGCCATATATAGCTTTCTTCAGCTTGCAAACCTTGTTTCCTACGTGAAGGTTTTGGAGCATATTTTTCGCTGTGTCGAAGAATTTTGCGTCCTTTTCTTCTTTGACTATCCTTTTTAGCTTTTCTGCTTTGACTATCCTTTTTAGCATTTCTTCTAGGAGTTATGGTTTCTGCATGAAGATTTCGATGTCAATTTTTCCGTTGAGGTAGGCTGTTGTGACGTCAAGTTGCGATATTGTCATTCCCGTCCTCGCAGCTAAGGCCATCAAGAGCCTGAGAGAGCCGAGTCGAGCGACCGGTGCAAAGGTGTCATGGAAATCGATACCAGCACGTTGAGTGAAGCCCTGAGCTACAACACGAGCTTTTCTTCGCTCCAGGTTCCCCTCAGCCATATATTTCTTTCGTAGAACAGTTCTGGATCCAATGATTCTTCCAATGACGGGTTTGTCGACGATTTCCCAGGTATCGTTGCGACTAAACTTTGAATTTCCTAGTAGATAGCTTCCCTCCATTCGTGGCTGTCCAGTCCAGCTACGGCTTGAGAATATGGGATCTTAGATCCGCTCATAGCTAACTCGGCATCATGCCATTCCAAATCTTCATCTTCGTTTCGCTGGTACTCGTTGTCTTCATCTTCTTCAATGGGGTGATTTTTGTCGATTGGAATTTCCTCGTTTTGTTGAGCTTCTTCTTCGACTGCGATATTGTCTATTATTTACATTATTTACCCACATCGTGGGTGTGATGAGCCCACACTTGTAGTTAGAAATGGTTTAATGGTATATATATTTGATACTGCTTCCTGGGCCTGCCAGGCCTTCCGGTCTTGATCTTCAGGAGTCGTCCAGGGCCGCGTCTTGCTTGCTTATCTACTTCTGGGCGTTCGTTCTCAATAATTTGCTCGTTCATCGGAGCGGGTTCCTGCTCGAGTTTCTGGATGGGTTCTCGAATTGGTAATTGAATTGGTTCTTCGTGATTTTGCGGATCGTGAGCAAAATTAATTTCTCGAGTGCTAGGTACATCGTTGCATTCCTCATACAATTTGAAGCGACCATTCACTGTGTCTTTGCTGACGATATCCTCCTATCTTTCGTTGTTTTCGAAGTATCAAGTATCCAACGTTGGGACGTTTTCCTGTCCATTTTGCATAAGGGGTTCCTTCATCTAGACTCTTCGTGACGCACCTATTCCTGATGTGATTTGCGATAGCGATCGCCTCAGCCCAGAATGATGGTGCAAGCCCTGACTGGATCAGCATGCATCGACAGGTTCTAGGAGTGTGCGATTCTTACGCTCGGCAACACCGTTTTGTTGAGGCGTATATACCACTGTCAACCGTCGTTGAATCCCAGATTTCTTTAGGATCTCGTCCATTGTTGCGTTCTTGAATTCCTTGCCGTTGTCCGACTGGATGGCCTTCAGTTTGTGGCCAGTCTGAGTTTTTGCAAGATTCTTAAACTCGACGAACTTGGATGCGGCTTCAGATTTGTGACGAAGAAAATAAACTTCACACCAACGGGAATTGTCATCCGTGATAGTCATGAAGTAACGAGCTCCACCTTTCGATTATGTTCGCATTGGGCCGCATAAATCGGTGTAAACAATATCTATGATCGCAGGTCCAGCATCGTCCTTGAAGTCCAGATCTATGATGTTGTGATTTTTGAACATAGTTACCATGTCTTTTGAGTTCAAGGGACCCAAATGTTCGTGCCATATTGTGGCCATGGATAATTTGCTGCTTGAAACTGCGCAAGCCATCTCAGATCCGCTGCGTAAATAAAACAAATCACCGTCACGGTCAGCAATCATCTTGATGTTTCCTTCAAGGTCTTGGATAAAAGCACGATCTTCTGTAAATAAAGCTTCACATTTCCTGTCAACAATTTTGGTGACAGACATAAGATTGATTCTCAAGTCTGGGACATAAAGGTTGTTTTCGAGCTTGATAGACTTACTTTGGTTACCATCCGATGTCTTTATTTTGACGTTACCTTTGGCCTTTACCTGAATGACCACGTTACTGTCCAATTTTAATCCACTCTGAACTTCCTGAGGATCAGTGAACGATGCTTTATCGTTGCAGAAGTGAGAAGTTGAAAAGTGCATCCGCTGTCCCAAACACCACTTGTCATTTTCCTTGCTGTTGTCTACAATTTTCGCTGATTCGTTGATTTCCGTGCTTTTTAATAAGTAGGCTTCTTCAGCAAATTTGGTATTTTGTCTAGAAGATTGGTTTTTCTTTTTGAAAGAGTTTGCCTCTTTATGGCCTTGTTTTCCTGTCCGCTGCCTTTACCTCCTTTCGATGATTTCCATCCTGGGTGGTGTTGTTTCTCAAACATGGCTCCGGAGTCCAGATCGTCAACGGCTTGTTTCCTTGCGTTGTATTCGTCGAGAATTTTAAACTTCAGATCATCTGCGTCATGAAAATATCACGCGTCTCTATGGCACAACGGAAATTCTCGAAACTTCTAGGTAAGATATTGAGAATCATGATCGAGAGTAGCTTGTCATTATTTCAACATTCATGTCTTCTAATTTGCCCACGGAATCGAAAAATTTGGACAAATGCTCCCTCACGTCCTCGCCTTCCAGCATTTTTTGCTGCGTAATTTTTTTTAGTAATGAAGCCATGCGTCGATGACCCTTTGACATATAAACGTTCTCTAATTTATCCCATACTTCTTTAGAGGTTACGCAATCTCGGATTTGCTTCAGTTCAGAAGGGTTAATTGATAAAATTAGATCAGAGTTAGCTTTGCGATCCTGGCTAATCCATGCGTCGTGTACTGCCCTGAAAGCTGCGTCTCCTACGATGATTGCAGGATTTTCTTTTTGGCCGCAAACATAGCCCCAAGTATCATTTTTGATAAGGAGGGCTTCGACTTGGAGCCTCCAAGTATCGTAGTTATCCTTCGAGAGAGTCTCGAGTCATCTGGAGTTCACTACATTTGTGTGTGCCATCGTGGATAAAAAAAAACTTTTGCTTGCCTTACTAGAAGCCACTAAATTTTTGGCTATGAATCGTTCGTACGCGTTCGCGTTAATTTAATTTCACCACTGCAAAGAGAAAATTTGTAATATTTCTCACTCTTGGTTAAGCGACCACACCCTTACCGTTTCTGGTTTTATTTTGAGGTTTTACGGATCTGGGCCCATAACCTGATAGAGCTAGGTTTCCGTGGGAAGAACAAAATGGAACACTGTAGGTGTAATCGTAAATATAGTCCTTATATTTATTATAAAAAGAATATTAACTCGGAACGATATTGCGCGTCGTGACATTTAGACAAAAAATATATAAAAACATTCTTTTGTTTATATGAGATTGTTTTAGTGGGTCAGCGTGTGAAGTAAGCCACTAGAAGTAGTTGAGTCCGGAAAGTAGCGCCTCTAGGCACAGAAGGCCCGAATTGGACTACAGTTCCAACAAAATTAATGACAAAATTAAAGAATATAAATAAATTAGTCGTAAATTTCAGGCATTAGATATAATTTTTTTAAAAGCCATCAACATAGTTGTAACCAGCACGGAAAGCTAGCCCAAATTTAAAAAGAATACCTTGATACGCCCATTTTTTGCTAAGATATTCAAACATTTTCAAATTTGAACGTGGGACTTCAATTCTGGCGCGAGCGCACGGGATACGGCGACAGCCTCGCCCAATCCGCTGTTACAGACTGCGTAGATCACGGGTGTGCAACTGGCATAGTGCAACTGAAATTTTATTCGTTAAGTGATGCAAGTGAATTGTGCATTGAGTGATCACGATTTTCACAACGTATTAATTATATTTACGGAATGTAACTTCGTACATATAATTATAATGGTTCTGGAACCTAATCACTTTATAAATGCACGATTTCATTTCCATTTCTAAGTTATGCAAATTAAGAATGAACTGGGTATACCAAGGGGGATAGTGGAAGGGGGTATTGTAAGTTTAGTTCTCCCAGGTGTCCCAATAAAGCATGATCGCTCCATTAGCGGCCGTATTGCCAAGATTTGTTTCCACTTTTAAATGCGGACCTTCACCCCCGTGGCATCGATCCTTCGCCGATAATCAGTCACGATTATCAACACTAAAATTATAATGCATTTCCGTGATTTTTACCCCCCCCCCCTTCCCCCCACTCGTTTCACTTACCAGATTTTTTTTTGAATTGTGGAAAAATATCATCTATTAAATGGCTTTTATCCCGATTCCCTAATAGCTATTTGTGATACAAGTGCACAAAATAGGCGATTGCCGACAAGTTCGAAATGCGAGTGCGAAAACGCAGACGAGTGCGAAGAGCTGAAGGCAAATATTGCAATCACAGGAGTAGCAACTGCCTGTCGGCATGCGTATCACACTCTTTTTTTTTATAACAACCATCAGAGAAAATTATTTAGAAATTTTTTACACTTTTTCATAAAATTCTTTAAAGTGCGCATGCGCCAATATTATTCTCGTACAGTCAGCTAGATCGACGTACTTTGAACATCATTGACACGAATGGAAGTCCTTGCTTTTGAGCTGCGTGTTGCAAAAAGTTCAAATTGGCGTAGTTATTTCAATTGTTCATGAGAAAAAAAAACATACCATCTTTTTGTAGCCACTATTGTGTAATTTAATTATTAAAAGTCGCTTTGTCACTAAGTGTGAGTGATAGTATAAATCATCTAGAGTAAAATCCAAGGACCCGACCGAAAATTTCGTTCCATCTCGTTATTAATAAAAAAAAAGAAAAGATTTTTTACTAAACATTGATCTGCTATCTCTACAATTGGCCAAAATTATATATTATCTGAAATTACATTAATGATTGCTTCAAAATTATTATTTTTTTAACTAGCAGTGACGAAATGGAACGAAAGGTTCGGTCGAATCCTTGGTAAAATCACTTACTTTAGTTGAGATCCTATCGGCTAAAATTGTAGAAATTCAGTTTATACAAGTCAATTTCTTAATAACAAACCACTTCTTGTGAAACTAATGATTATTTTGGGCTGAAGTTTTGCAGAGTGAAAACAGGCACATTTTCTGAAAATTTGAAACTTGTTGCTTGATTATTGCGAAAATAATTGCATATTTAAAAGAGATTTTTTTTAAGTAAACAAATGAACGAATCTTAACGTAAGACCCGCCATTTTGTTCAAAGCCCTACACATTTTTGTAGTAACTAAATGATAATTTAACAAAATATTCTGGGAACATTAAGAAAAACCTTTTTTTTAAATAGCACTAATGTTATCATAACCCTTCATCCCTCTCACAAATCATGAAAAAGTGCTATCGATTTTGCCAGTAAATTTATTATTTTAATTTCATCACGATTATGAACAAAATAGTCAATAATAATATCAAATAAATATATTTGTTGACGGTGTGGAGATAAGGAAGTGCATTTTATCAAATTCGCAATATCAGTTCTCGAAAATTAAATACTATAATTAACGAAATTGTATGGATATTATAATAAAATAATGTTCTTTTATTGATCGTCAGTACTATTTTTGACAATTTTTTCTTAATTTTGCCCCATGATTTTTTTAAATTAATATACATATTCAACAGAATTTATATTGCGGGTTTTACAAAATGCACTTCCTGCTCCCAACGGCATGAAAAAATATATTTAATAATTATTTTTAGTGGTTTATCACCTTTGTAACAGTTTTTGAAAGTAATGAGGTCGTGTGCGACTTATGTCAGCTGGGGGCATACATACATACATACATACATACATGCATGCATACATACATACATACATACATACATGCATGCATACATACATTCATACATACATGTTAGTCTGTGACACAAAGTTTGCTTGCGCGTGTGGCGAATGTAGCGCTTCAGCGACAGGGCTTTGAATTATCTGCCCAAAACTTTGTCCCGGTGAAATACATTCCAGCTTGGGGGGCCCTCTACCATCAACTATTGTTTACATATAGTTAAGCCAATACTAAGTGAATCTGCAGTCAAATTTCAGGAATCAGTTTTACCAAAAATTTTCACTTATTCATAGGACTCTTGAATTGCTTGGTAAGCAATTCTTCGAATATTGCAGAAGTTATTCCACAATAGTTATTGAGAGTACCCGGGCAAAACTGGGTACAGTTAACTGGTAATATATAACACACTAAAATAGGCTTAAAAAATTTTTTTAAACTAAAAGTTTTTGAATTCTAAAATTGTAACCAATATAAGCTAAACATAAACTGGAATTTTCCAAAAACTCTTACGTATCGCTAGTATTTTTCTGCAAACGTGATTCACAATGATTGCAGTATGTGGATACAAGAAGCTTTTTACATAAACCTAACCACAAAGCAGAATTTAATAAAAAGAACTAAACAAAAGTTCAATATTAAAGAAAAGGTAGAAAGAATCACAAATATGATTAATAAATTTAAACGAGAGTAGACGACTGAAATTAATTTTTTATTCGTAAAGAATGCCAGACAGGCATGTATGCAGCAATTGCAACATTCTGTGACACGTTGATTACTTGTATTACTTTTGACATTATTGGTTACTAAAAATGGACAGATACCCCTGGCGGACCGATCGAACGGAGCGGATACGCTACAGCGTTTCCTTATAGTATCCACATCGTATCCTCTCCATATCATGCAAGAAAAACTAATTTAAAAAGGAAGATGAACATTTCACTTGTTGAAATTCGGATTCTACGTGAAATTTTGCGTTAAAAGGTCACGGAGTAATCGCAATAGTTTTTCTTGCAACATTGAAAACTTTAAAAAAATATAATACTTATCGATAACATGGGCTGAAGGCGACTTCAAACGCATCGTCGACGGATAACGCCTATTAACTGCTACTGAACGACGATGCGTTTGAAGTCGCTTTCAGCGCACGTAATCGATAAGTATTATATTTTTTTATAGTTTTTAATGTTGCAAGAAAAACTATTGCGATTACTCTGTGACCTTTTAACTCAAAATTTCACGTAGAATCCGAATTTCAACAAGTGAAATGTTAATCTTTATTTTTTAATGAGTTTTTCTTGCATGCTACGGAGAGGATACGATGTGGATACTATAAGGTTACGCTGTAGCGTATCCGTTCAGTTCGTTCGGTCCGCCAGGGACCTTCAGTCGCAATGTTTCTTTCTCTTTGCATAGTTCCAAACCATGGGTCAAATAACTCTTTACTTCATCCGCGCGAATGTTTCTTATTATTTGTACGATAAGCAAACGTTGCGTCTACAGCAAGATCATCGTTATACTCGATAAATACTACGTATAATATATTCATTTGCGATAATATTAGTATTTTTATAATTGGACAGAGGTGGTTGATTTTTTCACAATATGCACAATTTCAGTTTTTAAACCTTAATCATTATTACATTTTTGACTTATCGTCGGTACAGCATATTTATCTCCCGGATTCAAAAAATATTGTGTTGTTTAATTTCTCTTTCTCCTACTGCGCAGAGTCATATGTGTATCATATTGTTTTTTTTATTTATAAGGTATTCAAAAGACTAGGTTAGGTAGTTTGGTAGGCCAAATAAAAAAGAATTGCCATCGTTACTGAGCATGTCGCATTAAGATAAGACAATATTTATATCAAATAGATAAATAGTTCGTTCGTCGTAGACAACTGTACTAAGAGAATTAATGTAGCAATTACATTGATTAGTTTGTTGAATATGCTATCAAAATGAAAATTAAACTATTAGCGCGATTAATACAATGAAGTAAGTTCATTTATTTATCATTTAACGCCCTACATTTGTAAATCTAATATTGCAGCCCTGCAGCCTTAACGCTTCAGATATATCGAGAAACAGAAAACTGCTATTTAAGTTAACTATAAGACTAACCATTAATAACACCTCGACCAGCGTACTCCATAATATAAATTAACGTTTGTATTCATGTAGTAACATAAGCAACGGCGACAGAAAATGTATGGTACAATATAAAGGAACTTAACGAATTGTGCTAAAAAATACAATATATGAAACAACGGTATACATGTAAAATCTTTAAATAAACTACACAAGGCGGAAGTCTAATTCTATTCCAATATCGACTCCCCTCCACATTCCATACTTTTCCAATCTCGAAATTACCAGCTGGTAATTTTGGTGTCAGGTATTGAATGCCGAGTAAATGCTCAAAGTCATTAAGTAAATACAGAATGGAATTCGTATGTTTAATTGCAGATCGAGGAGCAAATTCTGCAGCTCTGATATCTCTATTTAGAGAGAGAGAGAGAGCAACCAATTGTTTTTTTTACTATTCTTAAAATGTGTAATTAAATCACAAATAAGACGTTCCCACTTACAATCAAAAGATAAAAAATCACTTTTTGCGATTCCAGTGGTAAAATAAAAACAGTGGAATGCTTAGGAATCATTAAGTCTGTAAATCCCATCGCTACCTTCACGATACATACATCATAATTATGCATCGGTGCTATTCTATGACAGACAAAATTGATACAACGCATACCTTACATCGTTCTGTTCGAAACGGAAATAAAAAACGTTACATATCCGTCTTCTTGTGTTATACGCCTTATTAAGTTATAATATTTTCCATATTTATAATTCGTGACAATCAATAGCTGCCTTAAACACTAAGGGGCCGAAAATACTTCCGCTACACATATCTTTGACATGTCGCGATTAGTATATCGTTTACTGATTCGAAACGAAAATGCAATTAAGCGATGTTTTTTATTCACTTGCTCCGGGGCGAAGAACGCGTACCAGTCGCCGGAAATCCGTCTCCTCTACTTCGGCTTCGATGCAAAGAATGTAATCCATCTCCTTTAAGTAAAAAAAAATTATTTATAGAATATGATGAAAACGAAAATTTCCATGTCATGAGTACTTTAAATTTAATTTAAAGCTTTCTGTAATTTAATCGAAAAATGTCCATTTGGAATCAAAATATGCTGTCCAAATTTTGTGAAGTTTCAGTGCTTGGTTCAAGAGAAAAAAAATTAAAATTAACATGTAATCTTATAAAGATAGTGTGAATTCGGTTGAAACTGCCGAACACCGTTCACATTTAACATATCCGCGAGGTGAAAAATTATCAGAATTTGATCAAATTGAAGTATGTTATTCCTAAATATTTAATACAATGACAAAAAAAAGAAAAAAATGGAACCTCCTCTAGTAACAAAAAGTTTATTAAAATTCAAAATGTAGAAAATCTTTTATGAAATAGTGAGAGGCCGGATGACGTTGTACTCCAGTCAAGTAGGGGCGAGAATTTATATTCAACCTCACGAATACAAAAGTGTTTTGGTTTCAAACAGCGCGAAAATTTAAAAGTCTCATTACTTTTTTTCTGCTCAACCTAGCGTATTGTATTTCATGCACTTTTAAATTATTTATTTCACTATTCATAAATTTAAAAAACATTATTAGGCACAGTAAATACAACTCAGCTGATGACACTACGGCAAAAACATGGCGTCGACAGGCACGTGTAGGCACTACTGTGGAGTGCATCACTAGGAAAACAAAACATCAACGATGCTGAATTAATATGAATTTATGTTACTATCTAACACTATTAAAAGTCATATGCACCCATTTTTAGTAACATAAAAGGCTTCTATAAATTATCATAACACTACGTATTTTAATTATTTTTTTACTTTTTAAAATTATTTTTATTTTTTACTTTATTCAATAATAATCTTAACGAGCATATTTTTAGTAATTCTTACTACTTATGGGTCGTTGACAGAAAGTTATGAAATTTGGACTTTTTTTAAATGGGACTTTAAAAAACCAAATGAAGCATTTTCTTCTGAATATTTCACAATCAAAACAGAACGAAAATATCAATTTCAAAGATCAAGAGTCATATTTGTAGTGTACATAAATTTTAATACAACGAAAGTTAGGTTTACCTGCGTTTTCTGTTCATACAAGCGCATTTGTGTAAATTTTAAACTGTTTTCTTTCATAAAAACGCTTGAAAGATTTTTAGAACCCTTTAGAGTGTGTAATAATATTATTAAGTAAATGAAAATAAATAATAAATAAATATTATTTATTAAAGATTTTTATTTAAAGTTGAGTACTTTTATTTCCATTAAGAAAATAAAGGCACGTTTAAAACAAATTTTACGAAGATGATTATTAATAAAAGTCAATTTTAACTTAAATTTCGACTAGCTTTGACATTCTGAACTAGACGAATGGGGCTGAAATCAGAATATACATAGCGGAACACATAACCTATGAAAGAGTTACAGCAGCATTACCGAGTGAAATATCAAATTTCTAAATTATTTGAAAAATAATTAGAGCAGACGTGAAACTTTTCAAAAATACTGAGAAAAACAATTTTCGCGCTCTATTTTGTAGTCTATCCACGTTTTTAATTTAATTTTTATTTTTGTTAGAAATCATTGAAAAAGTGTCACCGAATTCGGTAACATCAAAATCATACGATGCACATTTTGCAAAATTTTGTTAAGTTACGAACAATAAAGATCCTTGTTTTTTTAGCACTTAAACATGAATAAAATTAACGATTTTTTATATTTTTGAAAGTGATTTGTTTCGAAATCTAAACTTTTAAACATAATTAAGCACATTTAGAACTAAAATATTGAGCTCCATTCATAATTCTTAGATTTCTCAACTTAATATACAAATAATTCGCAATAGCATAAATCATTTACAAAATTCTGTTGTCATTTATTTCTCAATTTTTGTGTGCCAATTTGTATTTGGGAAAATGTCCGAGTGGAAATTTGAGGAATATTTTAATTTCTCATTTCTAAACAAAAGTAACAAAAATGTTGAAACTTTGGTAAAAACTACTTCGATGTAAATACTTTATCCTAGTATTATTTGAAAAACCTATTATATCGTGGAAATGGACCGGGATTAAATTTTACGACTTTTTGGAAACAACCCTTATGGCTTATTTTATCAACGATTTATAATATGAGACAATTTTCAGAGTGTCCAGTAATTTTTCATCAGAATTATAAAATGTGTCTGCGTCACTGAATTCTGGACTGGACTCTATGGGTCAAAAATTCTTATAGAATGTTATCGTATGTCCAAAATTAAATATTTGAAGAAAATTTCCAAATGGTGGTATTGAAAACCCTCATTTTGGAACAAAAAAAGTTTCAAGCTCAATGTTTAAAAAAATTAAAAGCGTTTTACCCCTGCTGGAACTTCTTCGCATAGATGTAGATGGCGGAGATGCAAGTTCTTGTTTGGTATAACTTCTAAGAGCTCTTCCCCTTTTATCTTGGATGAGCTTATCAAATTTAACAAAAATTCCACATTTCGGTCGACACGAGAAATACCTGTGGCCGCTTACAGTGCCATCATTTCTTCCTGAAACACGAATATAAAAAGAAAATTTCTACAAAAAATATTCCGATTCACAATACATTTAAATTATAGCAGCGTAAAAGATTTCACTAAAAATATTCCTTTAAAATAAAAAGATAAAGAACTTTTCGGGTGTGATTCTGTGGACCAAAGACGAGTTCAGGGTTATGGATATTTTTATGTGAAAGGTTATATACATGGTCGTGAATCACTTAATATTAAGTTTCATCATAACAGGATTAATCTGGAAACTCTGTCATGGTAATAGTGAGAAACGACAAGAATGTTGGCAAACGTGAATTCCTTTATATAACAGTGATTTAGGAAAATTTCAATACTTTTCAATCCGTTTTCTGTATCAACAATTTTAAGAATTTCATTTACATTTTTCACACAAATTTTCGATAGAAAATATATCAAATTTAATCATCTTGTATATCGGAAGTATTCCACAGTGTGCCGCTGAAAAGAAAAGCGATTTCTGTCAAACGTTTGGATTAAACTGCTATTGAATTCTATCATATATACTGTCTTAAATTCCTATCAATTTCAATACGCTGTTTGATAGCAATCCATTCAAATTCTATAAAATATGATATCCCACATTCCTATCAATTTTAATACGCATTTATGATAGAAATCCAAGCAAATCCTATCAGATACGATAGGGTTAAAAATGTAGTGCTTCAAGATACCTCACCCTACGGTGAATGTGACGCACTCTTATTTTTATTTATTACTGCAAATTAAGAAATATTGGCAAACAAACAGAAATTAAATTTGATTAAAATTGGGTATATTTATTACTGAGCATTTGCTTTTCAAAATAAGTTTTTTAATACTAGTAATTGTTGAAGCAAACAAAAAAATGAAAAGTCTGAAAATTCCAATAATAGATAGTTTATTACAAAAGTACGTGGTGATCGTTTTACAAAAGTGGGCAGACTGCTCTGTAGTACAACTTGAGTAGTTAAACCGACATCGACCAGAACAGTAGATGGTGTGTCAATCACAAGCCTCGACAAGGACAATTAAAGGCGCTTTTTACCACCTCGGCCCACAAGTTTTTCAAAAGATCCTTTGAATGAAGCATCGTACGAGCACACTCTACGATTGTATTATTCACACGCTCAGACTTAAGTTTCTACTGAGGCGTGTATCGTTCTGTTGTCTCTATGCAAATACGAAGGGAAGAAAGATGGTCTGGTTTTCCGCAGCTACACTAGCCTAGGCTGTTTGTAGGGCATTATACTTCGGAGGAAGGTTCACTAGAATTTTCGCCATTATTGCCATGTTTGAGACAGTGTTGTAATTTTCATGAATACAACTGCTTCACATAAACCACTGCGCCGCATTCGTCGCTTCCTCCCTATCCCACATTTCTACCCATTTGAATAAGCTTAATTAATGTATACCATTAAGCCATTTCCCTTTCGGGGTAGGCGTGACACTACCCGATTCGGGTAGTGTTTCTAGGTTGATAACTTGTAGTAAATAACTACAAGTGTGGACCCACCACACCCACGATGTGCCAACAGCACTCAGTTTTCTCGAATGGTCACCCATCCAAGTGCTAACCGCGCCCAACGCTGCTTAACTTCAGTGATCTGACGAGAACTGGTTTTTTCAGCGTGGTATGGCTGTTGGCCATACAATCCTATTAAATTTGAAAAATATGATATCCGGTATTCCTGGCAGTTTTAATAGCCTGTTTTTTATAGAAAACGAATATAATGAAATTCTATGGAATATTATACCCCACATTACTATCTAGGACCCTGCCGAAACCTGCGTTCCGTTACGTTACGTTAACCAAAAAGTAACGAATCCTTTTTTCCTTTTGATCACGTTTCGACAGATTGCAACAATATTAAAATTAAAATTTTAATATTTACATGCGAAGCACATGGATTCAAATGAAATAGCGTTTACAATTAGAAGTTATTATTATTATTAGATTCATTATATTATATATTATTTATTATTTAAAAAAATTTCATAACAATTTTGGTATTTTTCCTAACGTTACCTAACCTAAGTAACCGTATTTACGTTTAGCAAGTATAAAAGCAAAACAAAAATTACGCACGTGTTTTCATTGGTTTCGTTTGGGTCCCTGTTATTATCCATTTTAAAATTATTTGTTTTCAGACATCCAATTCAAAGTTCTTTCAATGAAATAATAATATATTGATAAAGTAAACTTGTCGAAAAGTAGAAGATAATTGGATGAAATAATGAGCAAGGGGAATATTTTGCACAATTGCTTATCATTTGTAGCAATGCTCGTTTCATTTTATTATAATTTACTCCGACAATGACTTTCCACTTTCTAAACTAAGCATTTAGTGTAAAAATGTAGATGAGTGTTCGTAATGTCAATACTAACAAGGGAAACCTACTCTTCGGATTAAAAAAAAATGCATACTCCTCCCAGTAGCAGGTCATTACCAAACGAGGTAGCTACACATCGAGTACCATCCCTACCCCTCCCACCCACTCAGGAGAAACACACAATTAAAGTGGTTTTAAATCCGATTTGGTTACAAAAATTGTATTGGCCTGCCTTTTCAACAGCCTAGCTCGAATGAAATCATCTCTTGCTTGCATTTCAAAGAAGAGCTTCGATGCCTACGTCACCTCATTCAGGTAGCTCTCCATAGCCTGATTGTGAAAAGAGCTTTGGGTGCTTTGCCAATTGATCATTTCAGTGTAATCATCAGTATCAACAATTATTGTAGATATTACTTTCCGAACAGTTTTCCGTTTCGATGACTGATCTTGTTTTCTTTCAGCGAGTACTACTATCCGTTCACTTTACGATGGTCCTTCCAAAACAGCTGTACATTTTTATAATTTACTCGCAAAAGAAAAATCACATGAAAACACAGCTTATACCATGATAAAGCTTACATTATTGAGCATAAGACAAGTCCCCATTTGTTTATGTACAAAAATTGTTTTGGAAAATATCCTTCTCGGAAAGATGAAAACTGTGTTTTTTTCGCGTCATTCTATCGTTGCTTGACTTTCGATGACGACATCCTTGAACTGAACAATGTAAAAATTTGAAAAAAAATCGCATAGATGCTTTTATATTTTGACTGTACATAGGTGAAACGAAATTTCAATATATTAATAACAATTAACGTAAAATGCATTTGAAGATGACTGTGCTATCTCTCGTAACACACGTAGTAGAGAGTTACATTTTGGCTCCAATTGCTTGGAAAATTTCAACAAATGCAATCGAATAATGACGACTGACAAACTAACAAACTTAACAAAGCTATTAATTAATAACAAATAATCCTGGAAGACCGAAGAATGGTAGTGTGGGTGTGAGAACACAACGGGATACCATAGCTAAAGGGTCTGCTCATTGAAAAGAGATAGCTACTGCACGAAAAGCCATTGGAAATCAAAGTATCTTTTCCCTCTTTTCAGAACGAGGCTGAACTTTATGAATGAGCAGACCTCCGAGGAGAAATAAGCCCTATGTATTTTAAGTATTTTTTATAAACAGAGACTGAGTTAGAAAATGAAAAAGACTGGTCTAATTTCTGATTTTTGCCAATTTTCAATTTTCCAAGGTTCAATTTCAATTCCTGAAAAAAGCTAGGCAAATAATGGTGAAATGTTGAAAGTTAAGCTAAATGAACCTTGAAATTTCCTCTTTAAAATGAGCCTAAGAAACTGTAAACATGTTCACTAGTTCTCGAATTATCATAAAAAATGTAGAGGCTTGCGC
>CAKNYM010008496.1:0-13466 GCA_932195095.1 Andricus curvator | reverse complement strand
TTTTTTTCGTATCGTGCGTTGTTTGGCCGAAAATGTTAATTTTCTTTTTTTGGGGTAACAATTTTCTTTTTATCAAAAAAAGTCGTGACGATAAATTGTTTGAATTTTTAGGTACTATAAGCGGCCTCACATATAATTTTAAAATTTAGAAAAAAATGGTCTAAAAATTTTTGAAAATGCTCTAAGTTTTTGAATTTTCATCCAAAATGGCTGGTTAACGAACTCAATCTTTTTTTTTGTCCCCTGAAACTGTGTGCCAAAGCACAATCCAATCCGATTAGTCTTTCAAAAGTTATCCGATATACAGACGACGACGACCAATACTTTCTGATTATGATGAGAATGTAATAAAAGTCAGATTTTCAGTCAGAATAAATTGTTTCAATTATTATTATATTTTACTCTTTCAATCGTTAGAAATAGTATTGAGAACATAAAAACAATTAAATATTGTGAAAAAACACACCCGAGATGAAAAATAAAGTAAATAAGCAAAGTTATGATGAGAATGTGCCCGCTTATCGGGCCGATTTTTTCACTGTTAATGTTATTTTTTACGAATAAAACAAAAACTACACATCCTATCAAAAAGTGACCCATGAGAAATTTGTAGATCTTTTTTGAATGCACAATTTTAGTCCCGTCATGATTTGTCGAATCTAGCATAGTTTGACCGTAAAATTGATTTACTACCAATGTGGGCCCACCACATCCACGACGGGCCAACAGCACGCAGGTATTCCTGAACGGTTACCCATCCAAGTACTAACCGCGCCCAACAATGTTTAACTTCTGTGATCTTACGAGAACTGGTGTTTTCAGCGTGGTATCGCCGTTGGCGATATATAATGTTTGCATATAATGAAAATAATCTTAAATCGACGCAAGAGTACTCCCAGAATGCAAATAATTTGATTATTATCTGTTTTAATTGTTATAAACAAATGAAATTAAGAAATAGTCAAATATCGTCATTGTGGTTGAAAAACAGTTGTTCTTAGCTAAAAATGCTTTAACTTATTATGAGAATGATTGTTAGTCAGAATATCCATAAATTATTTACAATTATAATTGTTATAAACAATTTTTTGCACAAATTTGGAATTTGTGGTTTTTTTCAATTGCGGTTTTCCTTTTATCATCTGAATTGATGCAGATATTCTGAAAAATGGAATATGTTCGATTATATTTGTGAAAATACAACAATTGTTGATTTGTCAACAAATGAAACAAATAAATATAAAACTTGGCACTTTGACCTGGAAAATAATTTTTTGTACCAAAATGCTTTAAATTTTGGTGAGAGAGATTTGTAGTCACTATTTCTATATAAAATTAACAATAATAAATTGTTATTATCTATTGTTATTATTTGAATTCAAATATCACGAAATTTTCAAATATTTAAAAAATATTGTAATTTTTGTTGAAAAAAATTTTTTCTTATCTGAAAATAATTTAAATTATTGTAAGAGTGATCGTCAGTGACAATTTTTATGAAACATTAACAATTATAATATTTATAAACCATTTTTGTGGAAAATGTTGGAATTATTGGTTTTTCAATTTCGGATTTTCCTTCATCATCTGAATTGATGCAGATATTCTTGAAAATAACATAGGTTCAATTATATTTGTTAAAATAGAACAATTGTTAATCTTGTAAGCAAATTAAATAAATTCAAAGCTTTGGCACTTTTTTGAATACATACAAATTTCGTGATATTTGAAATTAAATAATAACAATAAGTAATAACAATTGCTTATTGTTAAGTTTATATAGAAATATACACTGCAAATCTCTCTAACCAAAATGTAAAGCAGTCATAGTGAAAAAAATTATTTTCCAGACCAAAGTGCCGAAGCTTTATGTTCATTTATTTCATTTGTTTAGAAGATTAACAATTGTTGCATTTCAAGAAATATAATTGAACCTATGTTATTTTCAAGAATATCTGCATCAATTCAGATGATAAAAGGAAAACCGCAATTGAAAAAACCACAAATTCCAAATTTGTGCAAAAAATTGTTTGTAACAATTCTAATTCTTAATAATTTATGGATATTCTGACTAACAATCACTCTCGCAATAATTTAAAGCATTTTTAGCTAAGAACAAATGTTTTTCAACCACAATTACGATATTTGGCTATTTGTTACTTTAATTTGTTTACAATAATTAAAACATACGATAATCAAATTATTTGTATTCTGGGAGTACTCTTGCGTTGATTCAAGATGATTTTCATTATATGCAAACCATTGTTGAAGATTAACTGATAATTATGTGAAAAATGTGGATTTTCTCATACTTTAGAGTAAACATATAATAAATAAAAAAATGAAAATTCAAAAATCTATGACCAAGGTGCTCTTTGAAATTTAGTGCTCTTTAATTAACAAAAAAAATCGCAAATCGGGGCAAAATTGAAGTCTGTAGACTTTTTTGAACGAAAAATATGCATTTGGTCCCACTGTGTGCCGGGCCGTGTCACAGCGGGGCGAAATGAAAAAACGATGTTCAAAATAACCTGAAGATCACAATTCTTTCCGTGAAAAAAATTGAGCATTACATTCTGAAGAAATTCGTCGAGGCCGATTTTCAAATTGTTGTTCGTTTAAATTTGTATAGAGCTGAAAATAGCGAAAAAAATGTTGATTTTTTAAATTTAATTTTTTATCTTCTAGACACAATTGTTCTTACACTTCTCCTTCCTTAAATTTAATGGACAGGAGTATAAGAAGGAAAAAAAATTATTAACTTGGAATGTGAATTGTTATAGACAAATTATATCAACAAATAATCGACATTAGGGGTTATTCGTCTTCAAAGTATATTTCTGCTCTGAAATCGCTTGCTTTCATCGTTAGGATGATACGTAGTCATTAACATTTAAGATTAAATGTTATTTGTTTACTTTATAAACAAATGATATAAACAAATGCGAATTTTGGGCGTTGTTAGGCGAAAAGGAACTGTTCTTTCTTCTTAACTTGTTGCAATTATATCGCTAATTATGTTATCTGAAAAAATTGTTATCCCTCATCAATATTTGTTTATTTTATAAGCAAACATTCACAAACTCACAAAAATTCTAAGCAGTTTCAGTGCGGAAAAAATTATTTTCCAGGACAGAGTTTTATATTTACTGTGTAGTTCAACACACATAATCAAACATATCTCACTTTTCCGAATATCTACATAATTTCAGATAATGAAGGAAGAAACAAATTCCAAATTTTTGCAAAAAATTGTTTACAACATTTACAATTGTTGATGTTTCATAAAAATTGTGGCTAGCAGTCACTCTCACTATAATTTGAAGCACACACAGAAAAAACTAAGAATAAAATTTGTTGCAGGAAATTTTTTAGAGCGATAAAGTTTTGTTCAGCCAACTTCGCGTCTTTCAAAATACATGTGTTTGTCATGGAAAAACAAAAGAAAGTTCAACCGATATTTGTGTATATTTTATTCTCTGAAGTTAATTTTTGTTGCAAAGAATCTTTCGTCGGAAATCGATGTAAAGTTTATCTTCTGTTTTTTCTGTGCATTCATCCGAAAACAAATTTTTTCAACAAAAATTACACTATGCGGCTGTTTGTTAATTTCATTTGTTTATAACAATTAAAACAGATAATAATCAAATTATTTGAATTCTGGGAGTACTCTTGCGTCGATTTAAGATTATTTTCATTATATGCAAACCGCTATTGAAGAGTAAATAATAATTTTGTGAAAAATCTCGATTTTCTCATACTTCGAGTAATCATATAATAAATAAACAAATGAAAATGCAACAATCTCTGTCTAAGGTGCTCTTGGAAATTTATCGCTCTTTAATTTAAAAAAAAAATTGCGGATTGGGGCAAAATTGAAGGCTGTAGACCTTTTGAACGAAAAAAATGCGTTTCCTCCCATAGTGCGGTGTATCTTTGCATACTATCGTGTGCAATTCAACATTTCTATTATTACTGCAAATATTAACCGATTTTCATGAATCTTTTTTTCAATTTCTTGAAATTATATGGATAAACTATTTCTGCTAATTAAAATTGAATCACGCGATGCTTTCATAATTTCAGTTTTTTTAACCGGCCTGCATCTCATAACAATGAGAAGGTTGATTCGTGTCGGGTAATTCGAGGCGCTCCAGAGTCTTCACTCGCGCTACGGGGCGTCTTCCTCGTAGCTTTGACGAGCGTCGAGGCTCAGGGCCTCGAAAATACACACTCAGCTAGTACAGAGCGTCACTGCATTTTTTTCTATTGTTCTTTTCTTTTTGTTTATAACGTCAAATATAAACATTTTTTCAAAAAACCGAGACTTCACTGCAAAAGAGAACAATATTTAGATGAGGTATGCAAAATATCAGGCGGAAATATTCAACCGTGCGACCGGAAACTGCCCATCCATTTTATAACGCTGATAAATCCCCTTAAGTAATGATCCTGGTGAATAGCCCGATATATTATCGCCGGTGCTAGGGATGGGGAGTGACCGAAGTTGACGCCGACCGACCCTGTCATCTGACCGATTTCATGAAATTTCACGGTAATCGGTGAAATAATTGAAATCGTTGAAATCATCTTATATGTATATTGATATTGGAACGCTTTTTATCAACAAATTAATACTTGAATATTACACATGTGACTTATATGTTTTTTTCAGGTCGCAAATGTGGAAAATAATACAAAAATATATAAATAAGTTGTATTTTGTGAATCCTAGCCTTCAAAAGTGTAAGTATAGCGGAAAAGTTTGAATCGGTGCTGCAGGAAATTAATTGCAATGTAATAAATAAGTGTTAAATAAGTAAATAAAATGTACAATTGTGGAAAAGTTTTCAATGGGTAAATTTTTAAAAGAAATATATATACAATAGTTGAATTCTGTGTATATTTGAAGTGATATTTGTTATGCATATATTACAGAAATCAGGGAAGTCATATTGTAAAAAAAATTTCAAGAGGAAAACTCGGGGAATATTGAAAATGAATTTTTAGTCATGAAATTCTACAAGTTTTTTGAAATTTAATTGTTTTTATGAAAATTCAACTACATATCTCTTTAAAAAGTCATCTTTTTTGTTCGAAAATGCAACTTTGTTCAATATTTGTGTTCTTTGGATAGAAAATTCCTCCATTTGGAGCAAAAATGCATCTTTTTTGTTGAAAATTTAACTATTTAGTTCAATATTTATCTTTCTTGGATGAAAACTACCTATTTGTTGAAAATTCAACTTTTCAGACTGATAATTTAACTGTCTTCTAAAAAATTCTTTTTCACTTAAAAATTGAACTGTTTTTACTTTGGAAGTTTAATCTCTTTTATTTGAAAATTCAAATATTTTGTTAAAAAGTCGTCTTTTTTTATCGAAAATTCAACTGTTTTGTTGAATTTCTCGTTTTGGATAGAACATTCGTCCTTGTGGATTGAAAATTAATCTTTCATGGTGAAAAAGTAATCTTTTTTGGTTAAAAATACAATTATTGCCTGAAAAATTATTCTGCCTTATAGGAAATACGACAATTTTCATAAAAAGGCCCTTTATCGTCGAAAATTTAACTGTTTTGTTGAAAATTCGTCTTTTGGGGTTGAAAATTCAACTATTCTGATAGAAAGTTCTTTTCTTTGGTGGCAAATTATTTTTTTTTCTGAAACTTTAACTATTAGAATTCTCGTGAAAATTGAGCTTTTTTAGGGTAAAATTCATGTATTTTGTTGAAGTTTCGTTTTTTTTTACTAGAAAATTAAGGTTAAAAATTCTTGTATTTTGTAAAAAATTCGTCATTTTCGGTAGAAAATTAATCTTCTTCGTTGAAAATTCACAATTTCGGTTGAAAATTAAAGTAGGAAAAATATTCATACTGTAATAATATACAGCAAATAAATTTGTCTATAAAGATATTAATATATTAAATATACAGGGTGTCCAAAAAGTCCCGGGACGGCTGAATATTTCCTCAGGTAAGATATTTTTCATGGCGGTCAAGGTCATTCTTAAAGGAACTTTCAACAAGGAACTCAATGGTGACCTTTATTTTGATCTTGACCATGACCTTCACGGTCATTTCAAGGTAAAATTGATTTTTTTAAATGACAACCTCTATTTTTGACCCCGAGAACTGAGAGAGCGGAAAATTTTACGTCCAGATATGACCTTGACAAATCGAAATTTTGACCTGGAAAGGTCATGGCAAGGTCAAACAACGTACAGCAGGATGACTCGACCGGCATGCATTTATGAAGAAAATGTTCAACGCAAGAGTTGTAGCATTTTATACTCCCGATCGATTGGTGACTTTGACCTTGTCTATGACCAGAACCTTCACCAGGACATTTTCTTCAAAAATGCATGCCAGTCGAGTCATCCTGCTGCACGTTGTTTGACCTTGCCCTGACCTTTCCAGGTCAAATTTTCGATTTGTCAAGGTCATACCTGGACGTAAAATTTTCCGCTCTCTCAGTTCCCGGGGTCAAAAATAGAGGTTCCCATTTAAAAAAATCAATTTGACCTTGAAATGGCCGTGAAGGTCATGGTCAAGATCAAAATAAAGGTCACCATTAAATTCCTTGTTGAAAGTTCCTTCAAGAATGACCTTGACCGCCCTGAAAAATATCTTACCTGAGGAAATATTCAGCCGTCCCGGGACTTTTTGGACACCCGGTATATATAATAAATAATAAAGGTGAAGGGAAGTAGAAGAAAAGTAATGTTTAAGATTAGTAATTTATTATTGTTAAATGAAGAATAATCTATCGCTAATATGTATGGAGTCTTCCATCTAACCAAAAAAAGGGTTGTACGGTTCATTACTTGTAATCTTATATAAAAAAAATTAATTATTACATAATACGTAATTTTAAGTAAGTTATAAATAAATAAAAATTTATTTATGAAAGATTAATTTTAATTCATACACTTTTACTGCTCCTTTTAAAATATACCTATATACGTGTACATATACTTAGTTTACTGCTCTACTGTAAATTGTTTCATTATTTTTGACTGTATTAGAAGTTGAAACACGACAACAAATTGTTTCAAAAATTTAATTAATTGAAATTATCAATGTTCACAATTCAAAAATTCGCGGAACTTTATAGGTTATGTTGTCACGAAACTGTACTTTTTTACATTCCAAGCTCTTATTTCATATCTGCTATCAATAAAACTTCTTCCATTTACTGTTGAAGCGTATCTCACGATTCATTATACTTAAAATATATCTAGTTTTTACGTAATTAGATGATTTCACCGATTTCACGCTGACCGTCAGGTGACGGTGAAATTTCATGAAATCGGTCAGATGACGGTCACTCCCCATCCCTAGCCGGTGCAAATGAGCATGTTCGTTAAAAATAAGCCAAAGGCAGAAAAAAGGAATATATTCCGTGGATAGTACAAGAAAAGCATTTTCGAATAAATATTACTAGCACTCTTTGAAAAATAAGAAGTTCATGACAAAAGTTGGTTACTATATTTAGTCTCTAAGAACGCAATATTTGGCTTTCGTTGTAAGCGTTTTGGTTAGGAATCAAGTCCTTTATTTGAGGAAGATTTTCTCATTTAGGGCGGCATGAAAAAAGTTCACTGCATTTTAAGAACTTCAGAAAGTGGTCCGATTTAGATATAGTTTTAAAAACAAAACTTAACAGGAGATTAGGCACTTTTTGAAGCAGAGAAGCGTCAATGGTATTCCGCCATTGACCGTGTAATTTACGCAGTGCAATATTTAGCAGAGAAAAATCTGGCCTTTCGCGAATCGTCAAGTAAATTGTTCCAGCATGACTACCGGTGAAGATTTATCGTAAAACATCGTTGATAAGTTGAAAGAGCTCGGAGTAAACATCCAAAATTTTCGCGGCCAATGTTACAATAATGGTTCAAATACGAAAGAAGCTTATAAAGGAGTACAGAGAAGGATTTTTAATTAAATTTCGAGGACCCTCTTTGCTCCTTTGTAATTTGGTACGAAATCTTAAAAAAATTAATATAGGCAGTAAAGTATTACAAAGCTCTCATTTAGATCTTTCATCTTGTATTTATTGCATTTCTGATCTTAGAAAGTTTCTCAGTGCAAAGAGATCTGATGAAGGTTTTAAAAAATATGTAACAGAAGCAGCCAAACTCGCAAACGAAGTTGAAGCAGAGGTGAACTTCCTATCTGCCAGTGAAATTCCCTAGAGAAGAAAAACTAGGCAAAAAGACTATAAGCACGTTGATGAACCGATACAAGATACTGAGCGTCGTTATAAAGTTGAAATCTATTTCACATTATTAGATGCAGGCTTTTTTTAAATAAAATATCGGCCTGAAACTTTGGAAAATGTATGAAAAGACAATAAACTACGTTTGCGTACTTTATTCGAGGAGGAATTTCGCAAATAATTATTTTCGAAGAAATTAAAACTGGGTGCATTTATTCAACCTAAGATTTTTTGTTTAAGTGAAATATCGGCTTCAAACTCTGAAAAATGCAAGAGCCGACAGTAAAGTACGTTTATATACATCATTTGAGCATAAAAGACGCAAAAAGAAAAGTTCCAACTACAAGGCAAATCCGGTTGCCAGTTCGGTCGGTATTCGCGATGAGCACGAAACTGCGAAGTCTGGCGGCCACTAGACGAGGCCAATAACGATTTCAATACTTACATAATTGAATATTGAAACAACATATTTCACTCAACTTTTATGCTGGACACAAGTTTTAAACAATATTATTGTAAGAACACCGCATCATCAATCTTTGACAGCGTGGACGTGGAAGTCGATATTTCACTTATAAAAAAAGTTCGTAGGGTCAAAAAATGTACCCAGTTTTGATTTCTTCGAAAATAATTTTTTGCGAAATTCCTCCTCGAATAAAGTAGGTACGTGAACGTAATTTATTGTCTTCTCATACATTTTCCAAAGTTTCAGCCCGATATCTTATTTACAAAAAAAGTTCTTAGATTAAAAAAAAAAATCGGAAAATTAAAAAAGTGAGGTCGGTAATGTAGGTATTTAAGTCTTTCACATGCCCTTATGCTTCAAATAGACGAAAACTATTGTACGTCCCGAAAATTTAAATTTTGATATAACGCCTAAATAGACGCAATCTACCTTATCTTGAGGAAAACCACAAGAGAAATCCACAAGCCCACAAACAGCAAACTCACAATCCTCCAACCCACAAACCCACAAACCTCAAACATCAAACCCCCAAACCCGTAAACCCACAAACCTCAAACACACGAACCTCAAACCCACTAAAATTAAACCTCAAACCTGTAAACCCACAAACCTCAAACCCACAACCTCAAACCCACAAAAATTATACCCCAAACCCACAAACCTCAAACCCCCAAACCCGTAAACCCACAAACCTCAAACCCGTAAACTCACGAACCTCAAACCCGTAAACCCACAAATCTCATCCCGAAACCCTGAACAATGAAATCGAGACTCAAATTTCTTAAACCCACAAATCCCAACCCTGAAGCCCTCCAGAATAAACTCTAACGCCAAATACCTTAAACCCATAAACCCTAAATCCATAAACCGTAAACCTAAAACCCATAAACCCTAAACCCCTAAACCCTAAAGGTTGGTGGGTTTGTGGACTATTGACATACATATGTGGACATACATATGCATGTTGTACTTATATGTCGAGTTTTATGAACATGGGGATTGATGTTTGTGGGTTTGAGGATTGTGGATTTGTGGTTTTAGGTTTATGTGTTTGAGGGTTGTGGGTTTGAGGTTTTTGGGTTTGAGGTTTGTGGGTTTGAGGTTTGTGGGTTTGCTGTTTGTGGGCTTGTGAATTTGTGATTCATAAGTATAGCGAGCTAAGGCATGAAGTAAAGACAATATGGAGGAATGTGAAACATGCATCTATTCATTCTATTGTGATTTCGGCTACAGGCAATGTGCACGCAAGATGCACTGAACATCTTGAACATTTAGGAGTCAGTAAGGTACTGGAGCAGCTCAGAAGGCAGTTTTATTGAACACCTGTCGCATTCGGAGAAACTTTCTAGGCCATCAGGAAGCAAGTGACTAAAAACCTGTGGAGTAGCACATGGTAGATCTAAGAATGCATCCAGAGGCGACTGTTGTCACCTGCAACGCTCGCGGCCTATGTGTATGGATAACAGCGGGAAAACACGAACTCCAAACTACACTATGCTCCTAATTTTGTACCTACAACATCATCGCAGAAGATTTCAGACATCGTATTATATTAACTTATAACATCCTCTCTCATCAGTTACTTGACTTAGTCTGTGGCTATCATGAAAAACCGGGTTCACCCGAGAGGAAGATTCAAAAAAAAAAAAAAAAAAAATAGGTGTCAGATCCGAAGATGGTAGCTCTAAGAAAGCATCCACAGGCGACTGTTGTCACCTCCAACGCTCGCGGCCGCTGTGTATGGATAACAGCGGTAAAATACGAACTCCAAACTACACTATGCTCCTAATTTTGTACCTACAACATCATCGCAAAAGATTCCAGACATCGGATTAAATTAACTTATATCATCCTCATCTCTTCAGTCACTTGACTTAGTCCGTGGCTATGATGAAAAACCGGGTTCACCCGAGAACAAGTTTGAATAAAAGAATAGGTATCAGATCCGAATACCTACCAGATCAGACATGGGTAAACCCGCCCGGTAAATGTTGTGCCGGGCCAATTAAACCCGAACCGAAACATTTCGGGTCGGGTAATATAAAACTATAATATGTAACGCGATCTGAAGAAGACCCCTAAGCGGCCAACAATCGATTCTCTGATTTTTAATGTTTTACGTAGATTCGAACTTGCTCTTTAAGATGGTATAGTTAAAAAAATTCCATCATTAATAATTTATTCAGTACAAGCGTGTAAACATTGTCGTTCTATGTCGTTCTATCGGTCCGTCGCCACTTCTCCTGCTTCTCCTCTAAAATTTACTTTTGGCCGCTTAGGGGTCTTTCTTCAGATCGCGTCACATATAATATAGTACTATTATAGTAGTAGTAGTAGTATATCATTAACTTCGCGTCATTGCTACACTTTTCCACTCTCACTTTTCAGCAGATATCGTATTTTCTTTTAAAAACCAGAGACTTACCTAATGTCCTGCCATCACAAAACCCCTTCCGGTGTCAGAAAATTTTCAAAGTCCCTTTTTAAAACCTTAATCCCGAGTTATCCGATTTTAGTGATAAAATTTGAGTGCTTCACAAATTTCGCTATTTTATTGTTCACCGTTCCAACAGCCTCAAAAAAGAATTTTGTAATTTGGAAAGGTACCTTTTTTATAATTAAAAAAAATGTACATACCCATTGCAGTTGGACTAGAACTACAAGCAGCTTCCACATCTGTGTAACAAAATTCTGCCGTTGCACTCACTAAAAAGGTGCACAGTATCCCAATAAGAAACATGTTTGCTGAAACATAATTACAAAAAATGAAGATAATTAAACTGACAAAAGAATGCCAGGAGGTGTGTTTTTTGTTCGAAGTCATAATTTTTGTAAGGAAAGCCCTGTAAAAAGCAGAGCATTCAAGTGGATTATATGGCATTGAAAAAATTGCACACTTTAATGCCTATAAATTTAAACAAATTCCGTTTATGTACGAATGCAGTTCTTGGCATTCGACAGTTTTCGTTCGAATCATTTTGAATCCACAAAAAAATTATGGCATTAAAGTGGCTTCTTTGTGATGCCATTGATTTAATGCCATTGCATGCATTTAAATGACCGTATCAGTTGAATGCCATGCAATGCCTTCAGTAATCGGAGGCATAGAATGGAAACAATGCCGTTCAATGCTGTTGAATTGCCAAATAAGTCGAATGCCATTTAATGTTTTTTCCGAGCGGATATATCGAAAATTGTGAAATTCCTAGGACCCAATGTTTGGCCAGTTTAAAGAAAAAGGCCTTCTAAGTATTCGCCGTCGGTTTCATGGACTTATAAAACATCATATTCCAACTGGCCGGGTAGCCAGGAGGGTGACGCGCTGGGTTAGTAGCCGCAAGGTTGCTGGCTCTATTCTCGCTACGAGCACTTTTTCCAAATTGTTTTCCTTTTTATTTATTAAAATGTTTATACATTCAATTCCACTACAATTTTTTTAAATTATGCAAAAATTAATATTTTAAATGCTTTAAAAAAACTCGCTTTTTCGAACGATTGTCATTTTTTCCTCAAAAAATCTTTTGTATTAATTAACTATTGGTTTTTTAATATTATTTTTCACATTATATATTCATTTTGTGTATACTTACGAAAAGGTCACCTAAGAATATTGACTTCATACTTGGCCTAGGAGTTCCTTCTGCATCCCAGTTGGAAGTTCCAAAAGGATTTTTGGCGTAGATCAATATAAGTGACTATTAACATTTTTTGTATAAAAACTTTTGTTTTTTAAATCTCGAAAAATACTAATCTGAGATAAAAATCATGAACATTTCATAATAGAATGCTGTGGGATCAATAAAATTCGCCAAATACTATTAGTGTATAAAACATTTTCGTCAATAGTAGATTATAATACTTTAATTATTCGTGTCCCAGAAGTAAAATATCTTCAATAATAAGAACATGAATTACAGAATTTGTAATTACAAACATTTCTTGAAATTGCAGATTTGGCGGGCCTGTCTTTATAATGGACTTTGAATGAATTTCTAAAATTTGTATATAGTAACTGTGTAGTGTTATTAAATTTCCTGTAAAACTAATCGACAAAGTGTAGCGCTGGAGCAAGTATGATTGAATTTTCCGAAATACATATTAGCCCTTTATGATTTGGAAATGGATTAGTTTGACATAAAATTCCATAATATAGTACACAGTATATTTTGTATGTGGTTTATAGGTTTATAGATTACTTTCTCATAGATATTGCTTCTTGTCATGACTCATAAATTAGTATTAATTTTTATTTTAATGAGAAGAAACATGTGCAATGTTGTTCACGTAATTTTTCAATAATTGTAATGAAATTATTCGGCAATACTTATGTTATTAAGGCTCATTTAGGGGGTAATCTAACCTACAAAACTCACCTCAAAAAATTGAAATCGAATGCTGGCGCACCGAAAGGATGTCAGGGGGCAATTTTTTTCCCCACAGGAAGCACATATCCCTATTTGAGGGGGAAAGTCCCTCCGAAACATCAACACTCGCGATAAATATTAAAAAATTAACAAAATAACACAGTTTTCAAACGCCGAAAAAAAAGTAAACAGAGACAGTACAATCAGCGCCGCGTAGTATCTCGATCGATCACTAAATCTATTTAAAAGGACTTCTGGCGCCATATTCAAAATAGAAAAAGCATTGAAACATATGTAGGAATAATAATTCTTAATAAGTTATAATATATTATTTAAAAAACATAACAAATAAATATTATTTTTAAAAAATATCTGAGTTGATCTTATAACATTCCCTTCACACCACCCACACAGAAGA
>CAKNYM010008491.1:0-10045 GCA_932195095.1 Andricus curvator | reverse complement strand
AGAGAGAAAAATGACCACCACCCTACCCTACATTCAAGGTATCACAGAACAAATAGGAAGAATTCTCAACAAACACAACATCAAAACCATATTTAAACCACCTGCAAAAATAGGACAACTTCTAAACAACCCTAAAGATAAAAAAGAACCTTTCAGTGATCCGGGAATATATAAAATCCCTTGTTCTTGTGGCAAAGTCTATATTGGAGAAACCGGGAGGGCGGTAAGTCAACGTGTAAAAGAACATGAGAGTAAAGTCAGGCTAAAACATTTCACGCAATCAGCAGTAGCTGAGCATCATATTGAAACAGGACATAGCATTTTATTTGAAAAAACAACCGTAATCGCAAAAACGTACAATAAATTTCCAAGAAAACATAGAGAAGCAATCGAAATCTTAAAACACCCTAATAACATCAATAGGGACAATGGATATAATACCAATCCGATTTGGCTTTCCGTCCTCCCGGGTTTTTTAAAAAAGACTTGATTGGCCAATCAAGTTCAACCAGCCCACACCAGGGGGCACTCTGGCCAATCACAGGCATCGTAGAGAATACATACCTAAGAACAACATGACCTGAAACTTCAGTTTCAGGTCAGCCCTGAAGAAGTGAACTGCAATGTTCACGAAACGTCGGCAACATTCATAGTTTCGCACACGATTGAAACCCGAAAAATCTTTGAATTTTTAATTTAAATTTATTATAATGGATCGTCGTGAAAGTCTTAAATCTATTGAAAAATACTTGTCTAAACAAATAAGAATTCTTTAAGCGATTGCTATATAATAAAAAATGCATTCAACTTTTTTATTTGAGCATTAAAAATGATCTATGAGAAATAAAATACACAAAAGTAACACTTACGATCAGTACACCGCAAAATACTTGATTCCCATTTAGAAATTAGTTTACCGTACATGCTGGAAGGGGTTGGGGGATCAGAATGAAAAATTAATGCATAGTTAATATTCGAGGAAATTGATTTGAAAAAGTTCATGTAATTTGCACTTATTTTATTGAAATTTACGCCTTCCAGTCCCAAACTCGTAAAAATGGGTGTTTCCGCCCTTTTTTTTATAAATAAATGTAGGGGTTTTTTTTTTGGACCACTCTAATCTAAACACTCCCTTAGTTTGTATAATACATACATACATTGATTAGCAGTTCGAACTCGAAAGTTCATTGCCTCACTACCCGATTCGGGTAGTGTTTCTAGGTGGATATTGACTACCAATGTGGGCCCACCACACCCACGACGGGCCAACAGCACGCAGGTATTCCTGAACGGTTACCCATCCAAGTACTAACCGCGCCCAACAATGCTTAACTTCAGTGATCTTACGAGAACTGGTGTTTCCAGCGTGGTATCGCCGTTGGCGATATATAGTTTATATATAGTTTCTATAATGGAGTTGTAAATTATTGAAGATACTTTTTACACTTATAACTCAAATAAACGTAAATTATATTCAATTTTGTTTTCAGGGTTTCATACGCGACACTATTATAATGTTAACCGGGTTTAAAAAAAAAGAAAAAGTACTTACAGTTGACCTCTGATATAGGACCTATGATATCCCACCTTTGACAAAAAACGTTTTCAAAAATCGAAAATTCCATTTAGAAAAAAACTTGCTCGAGAAATTCAACAGTACTCAATTGAAGCATGAAACCTTTAATAAAAAAATATTATTAGATTCCAAGACAATTCCATTAAGTTCAGAGAAAATGGAAGGGGAATCGCTCTAGGCTAACATTTTTTCAACATTGGACGGTGATTAAGAATTTAATTTTCTTTTTAGTAAAAGAGCTTGCTTCTGAGATACTGCAGTTGTAAATTGAAGCGAGAAAAGTTTGATTAAAAAAGTCATCCCGTTCTGAGAACGATTTAAATTGTAATTTTTAATTATAAGAAGTAAAAGAAAAATAGATATATAGCCGCTCAATTGCAAAAAGTTACAAAATGTTGCAAAAAGTTTTAAAACTTTGCAAATAAATTTGAAACTTCATGTTATAAAAGATCCTTCAACACACAGCGTATTGAAATTATCTGATTTTCTTAGGCAATAATCTCATTTTCGCGAGAATGGCGAATGTGCCATTTTGGAACGCCACCCGTAACTTGTAACTTTGAAAAAATTATATTCCTATAGACTAAAATTTTCACACTACACTATAATCTTTGTATATCATCGACTTAATCATTAATAATCTCCAAACCTCCACAAGACGTGACACCTCCTACTAAAAGTTCGATAGAGCCATTTCACATTCGTGCTCGAACTAAGCAGGTTACACTTCTTGAGGCGATAATGGATTAGGAATTGAACACTAATAAATTTATTACAAAAATTTAATTAATTTTCTGTGAATACTTGACCCCTACTGATTTAAAATCAAAATATATTCATGTGAACTCACATAACACATTTTAAAGGTGATATAATTTATTTAAACAAAAAAAGACTTTTACGGGGATCCAAAAAGAAACTTTTATTTATTCATTCCGAGATTTCACCTTTGCTCAACGCGTGTATTTTTCTAAAGCTCTATGTTCTAGTCGAAACGCCCCTTTCACGATTTAGCAGACAGTCATGCTCGTAAAGAGGGAACCGTTCCCCGCGATTTCAGACATAAACCGCACGAGGATGGCGTAGGCGGTTTTGCGATAAGATGGTTTTCATTTTCGCAGTTTCAACTTGCATAAGTAGAGAAACAAACATGGGACCAACCGTTACTGCGACTAGGATTCAATCCCCTAAAGAGACCAAGTTTGTTGAAGGTTCATATTTTTTTAGCTTAGTATTTCTCTCGCCCGCGAGCCAACAAAAACAAAAGTGGTCAAAGTAGGCGCCGCACGCCCACAAAAAATGGTTTCTAGCCTATTAAGACGTTAATTAAGTCGTTCAACTCTCCCCCTTCCGTACTTTCCAACCCCTAATCCCCCTTCTTTCGCCCACTTTCCCTCCCCTTCCATAATTTCCCTCCTCTCACATTTTCACCCTTCACTTACCAACCCTTTCTCACTTCCACTTCTTTACTACCTCCTCACTTCACTAAAATTCCCTTCTCCTCACTTTCCCACTCTCCCTACTTCCAGTTCCCACTCTTGCCCTCCCGCCCCTACCATAATTTTGCCCACTCCTCCCTCCTTATACTCCCCTTACCTTCCCTACTTCCCCTCCAAGGAAAAAGGTACGATGGACGGACAGACATCCGACCAAAACTATAAGGTTTACTGTCTGGAGACACGAAACCCTAAAAAAAGGTAGAAAAGTGGCTTTGTATTTTTAACAGTGATGGATAAGTTACCTTTTTTTGAGTAATCAGTTATAGTTACGTTACTTAGCAAAAAAAGATAACTAGTTCTAGTAACGTTACATGTCACTATAACTAGTTACAGTTATTAGGTAAAGTAACTTTAAGTTACCTAAAAAGTTAGTTTTCTCACTTTCCTAATTTTATAATTTAAAAATCAAAATAACTAAAATGATAGTATATAAAAACATAATTTAAAAAGAAATAGGCATTGGTTGAAGTAAACAAAAAATAAACATTATATTTGGGCAAATGAACAACAATATATAGCTAGAATAAAATTTAAATTGAGTAATAGACATGTAAAATGTAAAATATAATAGTTGATATTATTTCATCACAAAAAAAAGATTTTAATTCGAAGTCAAACACAGTTGAACTCAACCAACAAAACGTCAACCAAATCAGATTAATTTTCTACCAAAATAATTGAATTTTATACAACAAAGAATGAGATTTTCTCACCAAAAGAGATACATTTTGAGACGAAAAAGCCGGAATTTTGAACCAAGAAAGAAAAAAAAGTGTCTACTAAATTGTCGAATTTTCAAGCCAAAGACGAATTTTCCACAAAACATTTGCATTTTCGAACAAAAAATATAAATTTTGAACAAAAAAGTTACTTTTCAACCAAATAGTTGAACTTTCTACAAAAATAGTTGAATTTTTGACAAAATACATGAACTTGTAACCAAGTAGTTGAATTTTCAATCAAAATATGTGAAAAGGATTTTAATCTGTAATTGATCACAGTTGAATTCGACCAAAAAAGACAAATTTAAAAAAAATAGCTGAATGCTGAAACAAAAGAGATTAATTTTCTACTCATAACAGACCCGTGAAACACAAAGTAACTTTAAAGTAATTAAAATTAAAGTTCTAAGTTACTGCGAAAATCGTTACCAAGTTATGTTACAAGTTACTTTTTAAAATAGTAACAAATTTACCCTGAAAGTTGCAAATAACTTAACTTTTCAGTAACTTAGTTACACTTAACTCCCAATATGAGAAACCTCAGTTTACGATATTCCTAGGATGTAAATCCACGGCATTTTGGTGATGCGGGAATCACCATAAGTTGTACCATAAAAAGATTAATGCAATGTAGGTACAATATCTTTTGTAGTAAATTAGGTCTTTTATCTGGCATGTCAATTCTGATAGTCACTGGAAAAAATGGTTTAGCTGCCCCAGCTAGACGTTTAGCTGGATTTCGACTTCTGAGAAAATATAGCTATGTTACCTAAATTTCTAGCTGTGTATCCGAAATATCTGCTTTAGCTCATTTTGCCATCTAGAATTTATCTAGCTATAATTCATCTAGAAGATTTCTAGGTGGCAAAATTTAGCCAAAACAGCTAGATATTTAGGTGACACAGCTACATTTTCTTAGAAGACGAAATCCAGCTAAACTTCTAGCTGGGACAGCTAAACCATTTTTTTCAGTGTGTAGGGATTAAGGCCAGGAAATTGAAGGACTAATTTGTAAAAGGTACCTTTGAGTGTCAGGGAATTGCATTTAGTACTGAAATGAATATAGTCTTCAAAATACGAAAAGGAAGAAATAGATGAGAAATAAAAAGAAGAAAGAAAAAGTAGTCAAAGGTATTCAATTTCAGTGGAGAACAAAGAAATTAAAATTAATATATAACGACTTTTACCAAACTTACTCTCTGAAATGTTTTTAAGGCTTGGAGTTGGTATTCATGTCTATATTTTTTTTATTTCGCTCTGAAAAACACAGAAATCCGAATCCCTCTAGTAAGAAAATCTAGCATGTGAAATTTACTTTATGATTTTACTACACCTCTGTTTTGTGATTTTCTAGAGTCTTTTTTTCTAAAGATTAAAGGATCTAAAATTTCAGAACAACCTTCAAAAGAATATGATTTTGGAGTAAATAGCACCATTTATGATTAAGCCTTTAATATATATATATATATATATATATTACCTTTTCCTATTTTTCTATTTCAGAGAAAAAAATGATCTTTAAATTTTTGAAATTTTCATGAAAGGAGATTGACAAAGAAGAAGTTTTTTTCGCCTTTTTAGGAGGGGAACATTTTTCGGAAAGAATACCAACAAATACGTCTTTCTTTTTCAATCAAGAGGTAATGTCTTCCTTTTGAAATAGCTTCAGAACGGAATTTGCTACTTAGTACTACGCACCAATAAAAAAATTGAAGATAACAGAATTGTTTACAAGATTGTGTGTGTATTAGCATGACCCTTAAACAAGTGTTGAAATTTGTTTTAAAATTCCTATAGACCTATACAAGATGACCAAAAATGTTACTGCCTATAGTTTTCAACAAAGAGACCCAAAGGTGAAAAAATCTTTTTAATACCTAAAAAGCAAGTGCTGAAAATTAAAAATTAAAACTTTGGCAAAATCCCGAATGGCGGCTCTTTGAATTGCAAAAAAAGTTAATAATTTTTTCATTTTTCAAGAAAAGCCGCTTAAACTCAACAAGATGAGCAATTTTATTTGCAGCAACTATGCAATAGTCAGTGAGAGCCAAAATTTCAAAAAATCCAAAATGGCGTCTGGTTCGAATTTTTCATGATAAATGTTTAATTTTACCATTTTTTAATGGAAGTCTGTAGAACTTGGCAATATAAGGAAATTTATTTTTAGAAACTGTGCAGTAAGCCGTGATCGTAGAAGTTTGGAAGAAATCCAAGATGGCGGCTCGTTCGAATTCAAGAAAGATGATTAATTTCACCATTTTTGAACCGAGGCCTCTCAAACTTTACGATATGAGCAAGTTTATTTGCAGAAACTATGTAATAGTCAGTGAAACTCGAAATTTTCAAAAAATTGAATATGACGGCTGGTTCGAATTTAGGAAAAATGATTAATTTTACCATTTTTCAACCGAGGCCTGCCAAACTTGTCAAGATGAACACATTTATTTTTAGAAACTGTCCAGTAGTCGATGTGAGTCGAAATTTAAAAAAAATCTAATATGGCTACTGGCCAGTGATATATTTACTATTTTCCCGAAACATGTATGTTTTATTTATAGTTGTAAATAATTAAAAATGTTGCCAAATGTTATCAATGAGGGTGAAGCTTTACAATAAAATTAAAAATGTTCGTTGAATTGACCATTTCAGATTAAACCACCATCTTGAATTGTTTCAAAATTTCGACTGTCCCATGTGGAAATTGCCCAGCTTGGCCTATTTTAATTAGTGGCCCTCTCGAGGCCCCACAAAGGCGGCCCACTGTGGAAACGCCCAACTGGGCCCTCGCAGGGGCCTACATATTTGCCCCTTTATTTTTTTCTATAAAAAATTCCAAGTCCGATCACCAAGTTAAACAAAAAAAATTAAAATTAGTCCAAAAACACAGATTAAATTATTATAAAAAATTCCAAAAAATATTTTTATCATAATCTTTTTTACCTTTTGTTTGGTGTTGTGGAACATCGAAACATTTTCCATTATTCAGCTAAATTCTCACTCCAAGAATATGATTTCGAATACAAAGGTTAGGTTGTTATAACATTTTCACAAAAAAATTGTTCCTGACCATTGTTTTCATCACGTCAAAAACATTAAAACATTTGAAGGCCAGCCGATACTGCGGATCGCGGACTCGTACACATTAGAATGATTAGAACAAAGATATAATAGAGTGATCAGAATACCGATCAGTCACCTATGATCAATACCGATCAGTTCTATAAATCTTCATTTAAGGAAATGTACGTTTCAATTGTAATTTCGCGCAAAATTCCGCAGCCATTCCTGTCATCTCATTGGCTGACTGGATTCTCGATTCGGTTCGATTCCGGCTGTTTCGATTCCGTTCCATGGTCCAATGATTCCCTTCGTCGCCATTTCGCGTTCGTCACGACTTAATACGTACGTTTTCTCTACACGTGGCACTTTTGAGGTTAAAAAACCAAATCGTATTATTTTCATTTCACAATAGAGAATAAACGCCATTCACGATGAAGTAAGAAAGTTTATAATATAGCTTTGATAATTTTACTATTAAATACTACTATTGAAATGAGTATTAAAAGTTATTTGCTATTTTACTTCTCTCAGTTTGTTCAATCACAACACATAAATTGAAAAAGAATGCATTTTCCATAATTAATCTTGAAATCCGTTTTACAATAAAACTCCGAAATTAGTATTTATCTGAAATTGTAAATATATTATATATTTTTAAATCAAGGAAAGAAAGATTTACGTCTGAAAAAATATATATAAACTGTAATTGTGATTTGCAACGGGATTTTCGATGTAGAACAGTGAATTTTCGAGAAAAATGATAATTATGTGTTAAAATAGGAAATTTTACAGAGCAATTATATATTCTGAATTAGCTCAGAGAATTTAAAAAATATATATATATAATTCAGATCTGGCACTATGAGTGCAAGGAGAGCTCTTGCAGGGCAATACAGGGGAAAAATACTGTAGGGCCTATGTGGGCCTTACAGGGGGCTTAGCTGGGCACTACAGAGGGCCGCTGCATTGGCCCTTCGTGGGCAGCCTATATGGGGCCTTCGAAGGTGAGCATGTCGAATCTATGTGGGCCCTTCGTAGTTTGCCAACGTAGGGACAACGTAGTAAAGGGGCAAATTACGATGGCCCTCGCGGGGGCCAACTCAAAATTTCCACACGGGGTAAAGCACTACTGTACAGTTTCTGAAAATTAATTTTATCAAATTTGACCAGCCGCCATCCTGATAGACTTTTATAAACTTTGTGGACTTTTGAGAAATGGAAGAAATAATTTTTTTTGTAGTTTCAACAGCTAATATTTTCAAGTTTTTTGAAATTTTTCATTTTTAATACCAGCACTGGGTTTGTAGCCATTATTAAGATTTTTTCGCGAAATTTGGGTCCCTCTTGTAGAAAACTATAGAAACTACCATTTTTTGTCATTTTTTGTGGGTCCAGCATTTTAAAAATTTCGAAATTTTTGCTTTTAATCTACACTGATTTTTTGGGTTAGAAATAAGGTTGAGGTCCACGGTTTATAGAAGAATTCGACCAAAATTGAGAAAGTTATGTGGATTTATCATGTTTTCACATCTTTTCCGAAGTTAGTCATATAAAAAACGTGAAGACGTGTAAACCAGAGGTAAATATTAACCGATTCAGCTGAAGTTAGAAGCAAATAGTTTTTTTGGTCATTGGAAAGAATCCCGCCATTCGAAGCGAACGAATTTTGAGTTCGAAAAATAAGGGATACCCTATTATGCGTACTGTAAGTCTTTTCGCTGATAAATAAAATGTGGTTTAAGTACACTACAAGATAGAAAGACCTTTTAAAGGGAAACATAGCATATAAACGAAGAAATAATAAATTTGAAGGCGAGAGCAAGAGAAATTCGTGTTTTCAAACAACAAAGTCTAATTAAATTCACAAACGAAGTATGTGCATTCTTTCGGAAATTGATGCTGTTAATTATTCTCCTCTCTCTTTGTTCGAGTATTGAAATATTAAAAATATGTTTTCACAAATAAAAATTGCCATTAATGTCGATCCAAATAGAATTTATTTAAAAAATGTCTTCTTATACTCATAAAACCAATTTCATGCTGATATTTCCCCACTAAAACACAAACGATTTTAATCCGATTTTGAATATAAATGAAAAAGTAGCTTATATCTCTGGACGCACTGATGCAAGGGATTAAAACTTATCAAGGCAAAAAAAACGAATTTAAACATTCTTTTGACGTGATGCAGAGGCAGTGCCTGCTAATATCTGAGACGAAAAATTATCCGAACCCGTTAGAACTAGTCCCGGACTCGGTAATCCCCATTCCGCTAGCGAGTAAAAAAAAAGATAATTTGGAGTGGGTGGTATAGGGGCTACGCGAGCCAAATTAATTTAAAACCCTCTAGAGGTGTTCTCGACCATCTCGCTTCTCTAACACGGTGGGCTTGAGATACTTTTAACCCGAAGGTCGTCCGAAATGAAATTTTCTTGATGGATATGATAGTAGGTACCCTTAGGATGATTTTAAGCCCAAAATCTAAATATTTTGTCGGGGGCTCTTCAAATAAATCGAATTTCAGCCGTATCGCATAGGTAGTCGATACTACAAATTCGATTTATTTGAAAAGCCCCCGAGAAACGATATCGATTTTGGGCTTAAAATCATCCTAAGGGTACCTACTTTCATATCCAACAAGAAAATTTTATTTCCGACGACCTTCGGGTTAAAAGTATCTCAAGCCCACCGTGCTAATGTCCCCTTCGACGTGACCAAGCAACAACAAGCTTAATCATGAAGGAATTTCTCTCTCCTCGTATCTCGTTCTTTTCTCGAGACTGATAGGTCGATACACAGTAGTATCAAGTGGATGTGTTCTTTTACAGAATAATTGAATTTCGAGTTTACCGTTCCGGATAAAAGGTTTGTCGACTATTACTTCTGCTTCTTTCGAAGCCGGAGCTCTTATTGTTTTTTTTCAGTAGATTCTAAAATTAGAATCAGTGCTTATATTCTTCTCTGCTGGCTAGTGAAATTTCCTATTCAACTCGAAATTCAATTAAAATAGGGAAAATTATACAGAATTATTCACAGTTGGAGATTTCTCGTATTGGTGCATGAGCAAAATTCGTTTTAATTGGTGATTGAAGATGATCACCACCAATAAATGAAAAAAAGGAAAATGAATCAAATCTGAATTGAGTTTAAATTGTTTCATATCATTCTGAGTGAACGAGAGATTGATT
>CAKNYM010008444.1:0-10783 GCA_932195095.1 Andricus curvator | reverse complement strand
AATTAATTTATTATATTAAAAAAACGTATTAAATTAATTTTCATTAAAATAAAAAATTTTAAATTTAACACATAATTTTTTATTTAAATTTTTAAATATAAAACCCCCCCCCCCCCCCGACGAATTTTTAACAAAATAGTTAAATTTTCAAATGAAATTATGACTCTTGAACAAAAAAAAGATGAATTCTCAACGAAACATTTAATAGTTGATTAAAAATTGAATATTTGAATTTCCAGTCAAAAAAATTAATTCCCAACAAAAGAAGGAATTTTCAACAAAGCACATGAATTTTCAACCAAATAGATAAACCTTCAACTATGTAGAAAAGATGAATTTTTATTTGAAAATATCAATTTTTAATCAAAAATGTAAAATTTGTCCTCTTTAGTTGAAAATTTAACTCTTTAGTTGAAAATTCATGTATTATATTAAAAAATCGTAGTTTTTGTAGAAAATTAATCTTTTTCGTTGAAAATTGAACTATTTTGTTGAGAGTTGAATACCTGACAGTTTGCGAAGTTAAAAAAATTAGTTCTTTACCAAAAAAAGACGAATTTTCAACAAAATACATAAAAAGATTAATTTTCAATTGAAAATATCAGTTTTTAACCAAGAATGAAATAATTAAATTTTTAGTTGAAAAAAATTCTAATTCTCAACTATAAAAAATGAATTTTCAACAAAATAGTCAAATTTTCAAATAAAATGATGACTCTTTAATCTTTAAAAAATTCATTCTCAAAGAAAAAAAATGAATTTTCAACAAAATAGTTCAATTTTCAGCCAAATAGTTAAAATGTCAACTATAAAAGATCAATTTTCAATCAGAAATATTAATTTTTTATCAAGAACGGATAAGTTCAATTTTCAGTCGAAAAAATTAATTCTCAAATAGAACAAAAAAATTTCAACATAATTAAAGCAGTTAAATTTTCAATCAAGAAGATTAATTTTCTGTTTGAAAGACGAATTTTCAACAACAACAAAATTAATTTCTCACAAAGTAGTTCAACTTTTGACCAAGTAGTTGAATTTTCAAAAGAAAAGTTAATTTAGTACCAAATAGTTGAATTTTCAACAAAAGTGATGAATCTTTAAAAAAAATGAATTTTTTAACCAAAAAATATAAATTCTCAATAAAATATGTGATAATTGATATTTCCACCAAAAAAGACGAATTTACAAACAAATAGTCAAACTTTTCACTAGGAAAGATCACTTTTTAAACAGAAATCTAATAGTTAAATTTTCAGTTAAAACTTAATTCTCAACAAAAAAAAACGAATTTTCATGAAAATAGTTACATTTTTGAACAAAATATTGAATCTTCAACTAAAAAAACGGATTCTCAACGAAACATGTAATAATAATATAATTGATATTTTTACCAAAAAATACATTTTTTTCAACAAAATATATGAATATTCAACCAAATAGTTAAACTTTCAACTAGGAAAGATCAATTTTAAAGTAAAAATATCAATTTTTAACCAAAAGTGGAATAGTTTAATTTTCAATTTAAAAAATTAATTCTCAAACAAACAAACAAAGATTTTTCAACAAAATATATGAATTTTCATTTGAAAATATCAATATTTAACAAAAAATGGATTACTTAAATTTTCAGGTAAAAAATTAATTCCCACACAAAAAAAAACGAATTTTCAACAAAATACATAAAAAAATTAATTTTCAATTGAAAATATCAATTTTTAATAAAAAATGGAAAATTTGTCCTCTTTGGTTGAAAATTCGTGTATTATATCAAAAAATCGTATTTTTTGTAGAGAATTAATCTTTTGCGTTGAAAATTGAACTATTTTGTTGAGAGTTGAATGTCTGAGAGTCTGCGAAGACTTTTTTTATTTTAAGTAAGACTGCTTCGATATATTTTACTATTTCAATCAATAAAATAAAAAAATTACTGATTTATCAGTTGGAATCCTTAGTGCTGATTCGATTAGTTAAATTTTTACTAATTCCGATTTAGAGGGTGTAGAAACGCAAAAAAAGGGGGTCTAAAATAGCCGAAAATTGGTAAGAAAATTTATGGACAACCCCTGTGTTCAAAAAGAAGCTTTTTAAATGATAGGGTCCAACTATGAATACAAATTAATGACCCTAAACGAAATGAAGGAAGTTCTGAAAGAAACTACAGAAATAAAACACAAGACAGGGTATCATGGCTAAACACTCGAGATTAGACGCCTCCAGCGAATGTTCACGTTTCCTACCGAAGAACCGGAAATAGCCACCTTTTGTGGCCATTAAATCACGCGGGCTCGATAATTCAGAGCCTACAGGCCCCAGTGATAAAAAGAAAGCGACCCTCGTAAAAATAAAAACTCAAGCCGGAAAAACGTCTCTTTCTAGAATTTATTGAACTTCTCTTTCCAAATGGTAAAAGACTGTCAACGCGAAGGCGACGAGCTTTTAAATTTTACCATAAAAACTGTTTATTTCCAATAATTCTTTTTATTTGTGGATACTGAGGTTTCGCGAACAATAAAAGCGGCTATAAAAAAAGAGATTTTATTTTATCGAGAATATTGTGCTTTAAATTTGGTTTAATTTTGAAAAGAGAATGCAAATACTTCAACTTAAATTAAATTTTTTTAAATTGAATAACATTTTCAAAAAAATACATTAATTTTCTACAAATATTGAAATTTTCAACAAATAGTTCAATTTTCCATTTGAAAAGATCAATTCTTAACCAAAAAATTAAATGTATAATAATAATATAGGTATTTTTTTTCCGACATACTTCAGACCAAATAAAATTTATTTAAAATTTATTTGGTCTGAAGTATGTCGGAAAAAAATACCTATATTATAATTATAAATTTATATCACTCAGACAAAAAAAAACATCGCTCAAAACACCATCATTAATCTAACAAAAAATTAAATTAAAACAAAAATTTTCAACCAAAAATAAAATAGTTCAATTTTCGGTTGAAAAATAAATTTGCAGTTAAAATTTAATTAAAAAAAAATGACTTTTCATGAAATAGTTAAATTTTCAAATTAAAAAGATGAATTTTCATCCAAAAATGAAATAGTTAAATTTCAGTTAAAAAATTAATTTTCAACAAAAAAAATCTGCCCGCTTCGCGGGCACATTCTCATGGCGCGCTTCGCGCGCGGCTCGCTTCGTTCGCAAGTTTGAGCGCGCCTAGGGCGCGCGACTGTTGGATCTCGCGCTTCGCGCTCGATCATATATTTATCTCGCGCTTCGCGCTCGATTATGTATTCACCTCGCGCTACGCGCTCGGGCGTATTTGCATCGCGCTTTACGCTCAGCTCCTCTAGATTTTTGAACTTCGTGTTCGACTTCGATGAAAAGAAAAAGTTTGTTTGCAAATATTATAAAATTATCAAAACCTCTACATATTAAGTGATTGTTAAATTTGCTTTTATTTTAGACTGAAAAGGAACTTTATTTACTCAAGGTTCTATCGACCTTAAGGAACACATTCTCATCCAGACACTCGCGCTTCGCGCTCGATATTTGATTTGAAAATCATTTGAACCGTATGATAGAAACAAAAAAGTTTGAGCGCACTTACGGCGTGCGATTTGGTAAATACACTGAGCGCGCACTTTGCTTCGTGTTATATGTTCTTCATATACAAATTACTAAATTTGTATTTGATTTCAAATGAAAAGTAATGATATAATTTAGGCGACAAATTTTATTAGTTAACATTTTATTTTAGCTTGTGCCGTTTATCATAAAAGTTAATTTTTTCATTTTGAATATATTCTTACCACAAAAATTGATTACGGGTGTGTAAGTCTTTTTTGAATGCACAATTTTTGTTCATTTATATGTTTTCGTACCTTGCATTGTTTTTTCAAAAATTTGATTTTTTTTACTGTCAATGTTATTTTCACGAATAAAACAAAAACCACGCATCCTATCGAAACATGAGTCACAATAAATTTGTACCTCTTCCTTGGGTGAACAAATTTTGTTTCGGTCATTTTTTCGTAGCTGGTAATATTCGTCTGAAAATTTGATTTTTCTATTTTCAATGCTGTTTTTTACAAATAAAACAAAAACTACGCGTCATATTAAGAAGTGAATGATAAGAAATTTGTAGATCTTTTTTAGGTGCACAATTTTGGTGAGATGACCTTTTCTGGTATCTTGCATAGTTTTACAGCAAAATGGCTTTTTTGATTTTTCATTAATTTTTTGTGCGATCAAAATTTGAATTTTTTATTTTTCGAAAAATTCAAAAAGTTGTCATGAAAATATTATAGGGTGTTCAGCAATCAACGTTTTTCTGCTCTTGACTTTTTTTCATATCGTGCGTTTTTCGGCTTAAAATGATCATTTTCGTTTGTTTTTTGGAATTTTGAAAATGCTATAACTCCAGTAATTTTTTTTTTATCACGAAAAGTCATAAGAATATTTTGTTCGTCATCTTGCGAACTACTAATAACCGTACATAGAATTTTCAAATCTTCCAAAAAAGTGGTCTCAAAAATTTTCAAAATGTGCTCACTTTTTGGATTTTCATCCAAAATAGCTGGTTAACGAACTCGTTCTCTATTTTTCGGCCATAAAAAAGTGTGCCAAAGCTCAATCAAATCTGATCATTTTTTCGAAAGTTATCGTGGCTACAGACAGACAGACAGACAGACAGACAGACAGACAGACAGACAGACAGACAGACAGACAGACAGACAGACAGACAGACTACAGACAGACAGACACCTTCGTAAAAATCGTTTTTTCTGACTCAGGAGGTCTCAAAACGTGGAGATTTGATGAAAACCGACTATGTCAAATTTTACATAAAACCAATACCTTCTCATTAGAATGAGAATGTAAAAAAGAATTTTCCGCAAGAAAGTTAACTTTTAAACTGAAAAGATAAATTTTTTAACAAGAAGATAATTTTGTACAAAAAAAGAGTTTTCAACCAAATACATGAATTTTCTACAAGAGTTTAAATTTTCAAGAAATAGTTAAATTTTCAACTAATAAAGATCAATTTTTCACCAAACAACTGAATTTTCAATTGAAAAAAAATTTCAGCTAAAAATGGAAGAGTTAAATTTTCAGTTAACAAATTAATTTTTAACAAAAAAAAAGCGAATTTTCAACAAAACAGTTGAATTTTCAACCAAAGAGAAATGAATTTTATCAAAGAAGTTCAACTTTCAACCAAAAGAAAGTTCAATTTCAGTTAAAAAATTAATTAAAAAAAATTAATTTTCAACAAAATAGTTAAATTTTGTAACAAGAAGATTAATTTTCTACCAAAAAGACGAGTTTTCAAAAAAATACATGAATTTTCTACAAGTGTTTAAATTTTCAACAAATAGTTAAATTTTCAACTAATAAAGATCAATTTTTAACCAAACAATTGAATTTTCAATTGAAAACAAATTTCAGCTAAAAATGGAATAGTTAAATTTTCAGTTAAAACATTAATTTTCAACAAAAAAAAAAAAAACAGTTAAATTTTCAACCAAGAAGATGAACCATTAACCAAAAAAAATTAATTTTATCAAAGTAGTTCAATTTTCAACCAAAAATGAAATAGTTTAATTTCAGTTCAAAAATTAGTTTGAAAAAAATTAATTTTCAACAAAATAGTTAAATTTTGTAACAAGAAGATTAATTTTCTACCAAGAAAAGACGAGTTTTCAAAAAAATACATGATATTTCCACAAATAATTAAATTTTCAACAAACAGTTAAATTTTCCACTACTAAAAATCAATTTTTAACCAAATAGTAAAATTTTCAGTTAAATTATAAATTTCCAGTTAAAAATTTAATTTTCAACCAAAGAAAATAAGTTTTTAACAAATAGTCGAATTTTCAATTAAAAATATAATTTGAAATCAAAGAAAATTAATTTTCAACAAATAGTTCAATTTTCAACAAATAATTAAATTTTCAAATAAAAAAGATCAATTTTCAACCAAACAGTTAAATTTTCAACCATAGAAATAATAATGACATTTTCAGTTAAATTAAAAAGATCAATTTTCAGCCAAATAGTTGCATTTTCATCCCAAAATAAAATAGTTAAATTTCAGTTAAAAAATTAATCATCAACAAAAAAAAACGAATTTTCCGCAAAAAAGTTAACTTTTAAATTAAAAAGATAAATTTTTTAACAAGAAGATAATTTTATACAAAAAAAGACGAGTTTTAAACCAAATACATGAATTTCCTACAAGTGTTTGAATTCTCAACAAATAGTTAAATTTTTAACTAATAAAGATCAATTTTTAACCAAACAATTGAATTTTCACTTTGAAAAAAAATGTCAGCTAAAAATGAAATAGTTCAATTTTCAGTTAAAAAACTTTCAGCCAAAGAGATGAACCATTAACCAAAAAAATGAATTTTTTCAAAGGAGTTCAGCTTTTAACCAAAAGAAATAGTTCAATTTCAGTTAAAATATTAATTTAAAAAAATAAAATAATTTCCAGCAAAATAGTTAAATTTTGTAAGTTTTCAACAAAATACATGAATTTTCTACAAGTGTTTAAATTTTCAAAAGTAGTTAAATGTTCAACTAAAAAAGATCAATTTTTAACCAAACAATTAAATTTTCAATTCCAAAAAATGCAGCTAAAAATGTAATAGTCAATTTCCAGTTAAAAAATTAATTAAAAAAAAAAGACAAATTTCCAACAAAACAGTTAAATTTTCAACCAAAGAGATGAACCATTAACAAAAAAAAAATGAATTTTATCAAAGGAGTTCAACTTTCAACCAAAAATGAAATAGTTCAATTTCAGTTAAAAAATTAATTTTCAACAAAATAGTTAAATTTTATAACAAGAAGATTAATTTTCTACCAAAAAAGACGAGTTTTCAAGAAAATACATGACATTTCCACAAATAATTAAATTTTCAACAAATAGTTCAATTTTCAGTTACAATATAAATTTTCAGTTAAATATTTAATTTTCAACCAAAGAAAATAAATTTTTAAGAAATAGTTAAATTTTCAATTAAAAATTTAATTTTAAGTCAAAGAAAATTAATTTTCAACAAATAGTTAAATTTTCAACAAATAATTAAATTTGAAACTAAAAAAGATCAATTTTTAACCAAACAATTCAATTTTCAATTTAAAAAAATCCAGCTAAAAATGGAATACTTAAATTTTCAGTTAAAAAATTAATTTTGAAAAAAAAAACTAATTTTCAACAAAACAGTTAAATTTTCAATCAAAGAGATGGACCATTAAAAAAAAATGAATTTTATCAAAGGAGTTCAACTTTCAACCAAAAATGAAATAGTTCAATTTCAGATAAAAAATTAATTAAAAAAAAATTAATTTTCAACAAAATAGTTAAATTTTCTAACAAGAAGATTAATTTTCTACCAAAAAAGACAAGTTTTCAAGAAAATACATGATATTTCCACAAATAATTAAATTTTCAACAAATAGTTAAATTTTCCACTAACAAAAATTTATTTTCAACCAAATAGTTGAATTTTCAGTCAAAAATTTAATTTTCAACGAAAGAAAATAAGTTTTTAACAAATAGTTACATTTTCAACAAATAATTGAATTTTAAACTAAAAAAGATCAATTTTCAACCAAACAGTTAAATTTTCAACCATGAAAATAATAATTACATTTTCAGTTAAGAACTAATGTTAAACAAAAAAAACGAATTATCAACCAAAGAGATGAGTTTTTAACCAAATGAATTTTCTACTAAAAAAGTTAAATTTTTAACCAGACAGTCAAATCTTGAAACAAAAAATATAAATTTTAAACCAAAAATGGAACAGTTAAATTTTTTGTTAGAAAAATTAATTTTTAACCAAAAAAATTTAATTTTAAACAAAAAAGAAAATTTTTTACCAAAAAGTGATTTTTTCTGCAAAGGAGTTAAGCTTTGAACAAAGTAGTTATATTTTCAACCAAAAAAGATCAATTTTCCAGAAGTGGAATATCGAATAAAATAAATAAATACAAAAATATTTGAATATAACCAAAAAAGACGAATTTTTAACAAAATAGTTCAATTGTAAATCAAACAGCTGAATTTTAAACCAGAAATGAATTTTCAAACCAGAAGATTAATTTTTTATAAAAAAGACGAATTTTCAACAAAATACAAGAATTTTCAACACAAAATGATAAGTTTACATCCAAAAATGGAATAGTTAAATTTGCAGTTAAAAAAATTAACTTTCAACAAAACTAAAAACGAATTTATAATAGGATATTTATACATGAATGGTCTACAAATATTAAATTTTCAACAAATAGTAAAATTTTCAACTGAAAAAGATTAATTTTTCAACCAATAGGGGAATTTTCTATAAAAAAATTAATAAATTTTCAACTAAAAAATGGAATGGTTAAATTTTCAGTTAAAAAATTATTTTTAAACCCCCAAAAAACGAATTTTGTAAAAAATAGATACATTTTCAACCAAAGAGATGAATTCTCAACTAAAATAATGAATTCTGAATAAAAAAATAAATTTTTAATAGAGCAGTTCAACTATCAACCAAAGTTGAATTTTTAACCAAAAAAATGAAAATCATAAAAATTGCTTTTTAACTAGAAAAATTTAATGTTAAACAGAAGAGTTAAATTTTTGACAAGAAAATTATTTTTTAACAAAGAAGTTGAACTTTTAAGAAAGTAGTTTCATTTTCAACTAAAAAAGATCAATTTTCCAAAAATGGAACAGTTAAATTTTCAATGAAAAAAAAACTGGAAATAAATAGTTAAATTTCTATCGAAGGTGTGAATTTTCAACTAAAATACATGAATTTTCAACTCAAAAAGATAAGTTTTCAACAGAAAATGGAATAGTTAAATTTACAGTAGAAAAATTAATTTTCAATCGAATAAAAATTAATTTTCAACAATTAGTTAAATTTTCAACTAAAAAAGATCAATTTCAACCAAATAATTGAATTAGTAACCGAAAAATATTATATTAAAAAATTAATTTACAACAAAACTAAAAACGAATTTTTAACAAACTAGTTAAATTTTCCATCGAAGATATATATTATCAAACAAAGAAAAAAAGATTTTCAACACAGGAGTATAACATTCAACCAAGTCTTTAAATATGCAACTAAAAAAGATGAATTTTCAAACAAGAAAATTATTTTTTTTTCAAAAACGGCGAGCTTTTAAAAAAATACATGAATTTTCAAACAAATTGTTGAATTTTCATGTCAAAAATATGAAGTTTTTAACCAAATAGATGAATTTTCAACCAAAAATAAAATAATTAAATTTTCACTTAAAAATTAATGTTTATCAAAGTAGTTAAATTTTCATCTAAAGAGATGATTTTTCATGTAAAGAAGATACATTTTCAAACCAAAAAATTGAATTCTTAAGCAGAAAAGATAAATTTTCAACAAAAAATGAAATCATTAAATTGTCAGTTGAAAATTAATTTTTAACAAAAAAAAAACGAATTTTCAACTATCAACCAAGTAGTTACATTTTTAACCAAAAATATGAATTTTCAGTCAAGACGATTAATCTTCTACCAGAAGAGACGAATTTTTAACGGAATACATGAGCGTCAACTAAAAAATAGAAAATTTCAACCAAACAATTGAATTTTCAAATAAAAAATATAAATTGTAAACAAAAAATGGAATGGTAAAATGTTTAGTCAGAAAAATTAATTTTAAACAAAAAAAAAATACATAAATTTTAGTAAAGGAGTTTAATTTTCAACCAACTGTTTTAATTTTCTAGTGTAGTTTAATTTTCAACTAAAAAGATAAATGTGATTTTAAATTAAATAAATAGTTTCTTGAACATAATTTTTTTCATTTAACGGAAGATAACTTTAGAATGGAAAAAATTATTAAAAATTAAAAAATAAATTTTATTAGAACAAAAAACAATTTCTTTAAATCAAAGAAACTTTTCTTTGAACGAGAGCCAATAAATATTTTTCTTTGATTCAAAGAAATTTTCTGCAAATCAAAGAATATTTTCTTTGAGTAATATTTTTTAAAAATTTATTAGATATTTTGAGAGAACTATTGTAGATTAGAATATTTGCAACTATGACCGCCTTTATTTCATGAAAAAATAAAAAAAAAAAAATTAAATAAAAATTATTACAGGTAAATTATACCCCTAGTTGGTATTTTTTGTCATATTTTTAATAGTGTAGTAATACTTTTTACACCCAAGTGACTTCTACTTTTCTATCATGAATCACTTAACTATATATAAAACCACCTATACATTCACTTTTAGAACTCGTAATTCAATTAACGCTAGGTCGCGATGCTGGCGCCAACATTCTCATTTCATTAAAGAAAACATTGTTAATTCTCCGCCTACAGGAAAATATTCAATAAGAGTTTATCTTAAAAAAAAGTAATTATTAATACGGCAAATGACATTATTCCTCCAGAGAAAAAAATATAATTGATTTTAAATTTATTATTTATTTATTAGCAGTATACACGTCCTGCTGGATTTTTTGTATCCTCACATTAAAAATGTAAACAATTTTAAAATTTATTATTCAAAAAATTTTTAAATATTAGGAGTTTTTCAAATTTTTGAAACAATGATTAATAATTTCGAATTGAAAGTACTTGAACTCAAAAAAATATTTATTTTGAATTGAAAACGTTACCCAAACCTCTCAAAATTGGAAAATTTCAGACTAACATTTTGAAAATTGAAAAATTACATTAGAAAGGAGTTGAAATTGTATCCACCTCCACCTCCACCTCCACCTCCACCTCCACCTCCACCTCCACCTCCACCTCCACCTAT
>CAKNYM010008372.1:0-14023 GCA_932195095.1 Andricus curvator | reverse complement strand
TGATGGAATAGTTTTATTTGCACACACTGATATGATAATTTATTTATAATAACTTTAAAAAAATGGTATACAGGATGTCCTGAAAAATATCCTTACCTTACCGATAGGTATGTTGGGACTTACAGAACTTTGAAATTGTATGTAGGTGAGCCAGTTTTTTGACAGTGTACGCACATGGAAACTAGCGATCGGCGTGAAACTGGCGCCGACCCAAACACAATTGCAAAGCTCTGTAAGTCCCAACATACGCATCGAACCAAAAAAGTTTATCTTATTCAATTCTCTCTTTTCTGTCTCATCCTATCCTTTTAGGAGAAATTTGAATCTTTTTAAAAGATGTTTCAGACTTTTAGAAGTTTGGAAGAAATCAAGAAATATTTGATAAATTTTTGGTAATGATTCCAAGTTTTTTTTAAATATTTCAAATCTATTTGAAACGTCTTAAATTCCTGAAAATATTGTTTACTGACTCGAATTTTTCTCAAAACTTTGAAAAATCATTAAACATGTAAAAAAGTTGCCTTCTAATCTTCTTAATTTTCCCACAAATTTCAAGAAAATTTGTTTACTTTCTTCAAACCTTTCGAAATTTTGAATCTTCAATTCTACTAAAGATTTCTTGAATTAACTGGATTTTTTTTATTTTTCTTTTATCATTCAATCTTACCAAATTGAAACATTTTTCTTTAAAATCTTCTACATTCTTTTTCGAAATTGCAGAAAATCGTTTGATATGTTTAAAAACCTTTTCTGATTTTCTCCTAAAGTTCATTTTTCAAAATAAAAAATCATTCAAAATTTTCACACATATATTAGGAAAATTCTATTTTTTAATCTTAGCAGACCTTCTAAACCTTCTAATCTTTAAAAACTATTCAAATTTTTGACGATTTTTTTTCCTGCAAAATAAAAAAATTGCCTTAAAATCTTTCAATTTTTCCTAGAAACCTAAAATTTTTTTGTTCATTTTCGTGAAACCTTACAAAAATCTTAAAAAATCTTTACAAGTTTTAATCATTTTTGAATAGTTTCAATACTTCTCAATATCTCTTAAACTTACTCAATTTTTTTCTCGAATTATGTAATATGGCAAAATTGCAAAATTTCAGTTTAAAATCTTTTCCACACTTTTCAAAAATGTTGGGAAATAATTAAAACAGTTTTGTTATTTTTTTTTCAATTTTCTTTTAGAATTCATTACAAAACAAACATATAAAATTTTTCCACGAACCCTAGGAACTTTTTTTCATTCTCTTAACACCCTGCAAAATTCAGTCTACCTAAAAAAATTTTTAATCCTGAAAAATTTTAAAAATTGTCTTAATGTCTTCCATATTCTTTTTCTACATATTTTGAAATCTTGGAAACTTAATTTTTTTTTTTTTGAAATTAATTTTATGATGAATTAAAATTATTTATTTAGAAAGTTTGATATACAAAGTTGATGGTGCAGAATTTTTTTTTAACTTTTCACATTATACAGTTCAAAGATTTCAGAAAATATAAATCCACCCTATCATTTTCAATACTATGAATTGAAGAGTGAATAAAAAAATTGATAAATTTTCAAACTTATATAATTTTAATCAGTTTTAATGTAGAAACATCAATTTATAAATCAAAATTTGGTTTGAAATCTTTTAAAATATTCTCTTAAAAATTTGTTTTAAAAAAATCATTCAAAAATTTTCCGGGAAACTAATGAAAATGTTATTGTCTTGAAACTCGAATTTTTCCTACAATTTTTTGAAAGTCCTGCAAGATTAAAAAATTGCCTTCAAACCTTCCCGATTCTTTTTTTGAAATTTCAAAAATCTTTTCAAATACTCTTTTTAAATTAATTTAAGAAAAAATCATTTTTAGTTTTTCTAGAAATGTTTGTAAAATATTTTTATCATTGTGAAACTTTTCAAAATGCATTTAGACTTCTAAACTTTTTGTTCGAAGTCTTCAAAAATCTACATTTTTTTGAAACCTTTTTAAATTCTGTGAAGTTTCAAATTATTTTGGAATCTTTCCAAAACTTCCAAATATGTCTCAAACTCCCTCGAATTTTTTTAAAATTAATAATTATTCAATTGTTATTTATAAATAATATTGTTTTCATATCTTTTCAAATATTTTTAAATAAATATTTTTATTCTCTCAAACGTTTAAAGATCCTTAAAAAGCTTCAAAATTTTGTATTTTGTAGAGATGCTTCCTTGTATTGAATAGGATAAAAAATAATTAATTAATAATTACTTATTCCTTGATTTTTTCAGACTTACGCATTTTGTGCTATGATAGTTTATGGTCTCGACACAATGTGGAAACTTTTTCAAGAGTGTATTCCTACATCTGAAGATACGTGTCGTGGCTTAAAATAAGCCTATTTCGGAAATAAGGAATTGAAAAGTTTTATGTAAAAACTTGAATTTTGTATTAAAGGAAAAAACACTTTGAAAGTCCTCAAAAGTACAAAATGTAATATAAAATAATTTGCTATAATGCTATACGAAGTTTTTCAAGAAAACTGTTCAGAGTTTCTTTTTATAAACAATATTTGTACATTAATATATAATTTTTTCAGTGAAAAAATATCCTTCGCTCCGCTAGGCATCGAACCACAGGTCTACCGCTTGCCGGTCGAGTGCTCTTACCACAAAGCTACTGGAGAGATCAAAAGAAGAATCTTTTTTCACAGATATGCAAAGCGGCAAGGTTTTCTGTAATATCAGGCATAATAATTAAGAAATCTGTATTATCATCGGGGATGGTAATGACCGATCAGATGAAGATACTAATCACATTACGTCAAAATAGGAATCTACACTACCGATCTAAGATACCCCTTAAATTCAGAATTTTTCGTTTTTCTAAAATTTTAATATTGAGCTTTGTCTGTGAAAAAAAGAATTTTCTCCTTCGCTCCGATGGGAATCGAACCACAGTTATACCGATTGCCGGTCGAGTGCTCTTACCACTAAGCTACTGAAGAGATCGAAAGAAGAATCTTTTTTCACAAATATGCCAAACGGCAAGGTTTTCGGTAATATCAGGCATAACAATTAAGAAATCTGTATTATCATCGGGGATGGTAATGACCGATCAGATGAAGATACTAATCACATAACGTGAAAATAGAAATCCACACTACCCCTCAAATTCAGAATTTTCCGGTTTTTTAAAATTTTAATATTGCATTTTATCTGTGAAAAAAGATCTTTCTCCATCGCTCCGCCGGGAATCGAACCACAGGTCTGCCGATTGCCGGTCGGGCGCTCTTACCACTAAGCCACTGGAGAGATCAAAAGAAGAATCTTTTTTCACAGATATACCAAGCGGCAAGATTTTTTGTAGGAGCAGTCATAAGATTTAAGAAATATGTATTATTATTGAGGATGGTAATGACCGATTAGATGAAGATACTAATCACATTACATGAAAATAGAAATCCACAATACCGATCTAAGATACCCCTCAAATTCAGAATTTTTAATTTGTGAATTCAGATTTTTTCTATCTCTCCAGTGGCTTAGTGGTAAGAGCACCCGATCGGCAATCAATAGAACTGGGGCTCGATTCCCAGCGGAGCGAAGGAGAAAGATCTTTTTTCACAGATAAAATTCAGTATTAAGATTGTAGAAAAACGAAAAATTCTGAATTTGAGGGATTTCTAAGATAGTTAGTGTGTATTTCTATTTTCACAAAATGTGATTAGTATCTTCATCTAATCGGTCATTACCATCCCCGATGATAATGCAGATTTCCTAAATCTTATGTCTGATATTACAGAAAACCTTTCCATTTAGCATATCTGTGAAAAAAGATTCTTCTTTTGATCTCTCCAGTAGCTTAGTGGTAAGAGCACCCCACTAGCAATCGGTAGACCTGTGGTTCGATTCCCAGCGGAGCGAAGGAGAAAGATCTTTTTTCACAGATAAAATTCAATATTAAAATGACCCCGCACAACATGTATTGAAAAAAGGTCTCGGTGGATTTTGATATTTTTTTTATATTTTGTAGAACATGAGCCCCCGAACAAAAAATCATAATGACAAAACCCCGATAAATGGACAGATTTTCGTCTGCACCGCGCCAAAGGTACCCTTTTGGACCAGCATTCACGCTACATAGAAGCTATTGGCGCGAAGCTCACTGAAAACACTTAGCACTCTGCAACTGTGACATTTTGCAGGTCATGGCCCCGCGAACCATTTTTTGTTCGCGGGATCATGATCTATAAAATGTCACAGTTACAAAGTGCTAAGTGTTTCCAGTGAGCGTAGCGTCAGTAGCCTCCATGTAGCGTGAATTCTGGTCTAAAAGGGTACCTTTGGCGCGGTGCAGACGAAAATCTCTCCATTTTTCGCGGTTTTGTCAGAAGGATTTTTTGTTCGCGGGGCCATGACCTAAAAAATGTCACAGTTGCAGAGTGCTAAGTGTTTTCAGTGAGCTTCGCGCCAATAGCTTCTATGTAGCGTGAATGCTGGTCTGATAGGGGAATTTTGGCGCGGTGCAGACGAAAATCTGTCCATTTTTCGGGGTTTTGTCACAAGGATTTTTTGTTCGCGGGGCCATGACCTAAAAAATGTCACAGTTGCAGAGTGCTAAGTGTTTTCAGTGAGCTTCGCGCCAATAGCTTCTTATGTAGCGTGAATGCTGGTCTGAAAGGGTACCTTTGGCGCGGTGCAGATGAAAATCTGTCCATTTTTCGGGGTTTTGTCATTATGATTTTTTATTCGGGGGGTCATGTTCTACAAAATATAAAAAAATTATCAAAATCCACCGAGACCTTTTTTCAATACATTGCGTGCGGGGTCCTTTTGGAAAAAAGAAAAATTCTGAATTCACAATAATAATCAAACGCCTTGATTTCTAATGCTTTACGTAAAAAAAATTGCTATTTTTGCTACAGTTTTTGCTTTAATATTATATATACTACAATATGATACTATAATGCTATACTAATTTTTTGAAAATCTGGCTTTTTTAATAAGCGCAATTAGATATATGGAAAATATGTGACCTGATTTTTTGTTCAAAAATATTTTTTATTGTATTAACATCAATCCTGAACAATACTTATGCTTAAGACGTTAGTGTTAGTGCGTCAATTAATTTATAAAATGATTACTAATTTGTACTATTTTTAAAAATATTTCATGACAATAAAATTTCTGGGAAAATAAAAAATAATTCAGATTCTGTTCTCGTTTTTATGTTTAAACATTAATTTTAAGCTTTCAAGATCTTAAAATTAGTCGAGAAATAATATGAAAGATTTTAAAACATTTTTTCTTATTTTCGTAGGATTTTGAAAAATGTTTAAAAAACTTTGAATTATTTCCTAAGAAATTTCAGAGATTTAGAAGTGTTGAAAAGATTAAAAAATATTTCCAAATTTGAAAAGAATTCAAATTTTGAAAAAAACTTAGATTTTTTACTTTGAAAAATTATTTTTTATAAAATATTTTAAAATATTTTAAAAAATTTTTAACGATTTCCTAAGATTTCGAGAAAATAATATCAAGGATTTTCAAGCAAACTTTTTCCATGTTGCAAGATTACAAAATTTTAGAAAAAATTCAAATCATTTTAAAAGATATTTAGAAGTTTTATAAAATTTCGAAAATTATTTGAAATTTGTAAAAATATATATAGAAAGTGATTTTTTATCTTGAAAAATTAATTTCAAGAGAATATTTAAAGAAATTTTTAAACATTAAAAAAGATTTCCAAATTTTTCAAAAAAGAGTCTGAAAGACTTTCAAGACATTTATTTAACTTTGCAGAATTTTTTCAAAGTTTTAGGAAAAATTTGAATAATTTTAAAATACATTTAGAAGTTTGTAAACAAATTTCCAATAATTAAAAATTTTAACAGATTTTTTTAATTTTTGCAGGATTTTGAAAATGTTTAAAAAAACTTTGAATTATTTCAAAAGACATTTCAGAGTTTTAGAAGTTTTGAAAAGATTAAAAAATGTTTTAAAATTTGAAAAGATTTGAAAACATTTGAAAAAGAATTTAGATTTTTCAAGATTTTCAAATAAAATGTTGAATTGTTTCTTAAGATTTCAGTAAAAAGTGAAATCAATTTTTTACTTTATAGTAAATTAATTTTCAACAAATATTTTTAAAAATTACAAATGTTTTCCTAAAATTTCGGAAAAGATTGTCCAAGATTTTCAAGCAAACTTTTTGCATTTTGCAAGATTACAAAATTTTAGAAAAAATTTAAATCATTTTAAAAGATGTTTAGAAGTTTTATAAAATTACGAAAATAATAAAGTGATTTTTTATCTTGAAAAATTAATTTGAAGAAAATATTTCACAAAATTTTGAACCATTACAAAAGATTTCCGACGTTTTTAAAAGGAGCAAGAATAATTTTAAATATAAAATAATTTAAACAAATTTAAAGAAATGTAGATTTTTGAAGATTTGGAACAACAAATTTAGAAGCTTTTTAAGAATTTTAAAAGTTTCAAGAGAATACAAATTTTTTTTAAAGATTTCTGGGAAAATATTTAATATAATTTTTTATTTTATAAAATTTATTTTATGACTATGTTTAAAAATATTTCAAAAAATTCCAAAAGATTTCCAGAGTTTTCAAAAAAGAATCTGGAAGATTTTCAGAAAATTGATTTCAACTTTGCAGAATTTTTTCAAAGTTTTAGGAGAAATTCGTATAATTTTAAAATATATATTTATAAGTTAAAAAAAAAACTCAAATATTTTTGGATTGAAATATAATAACTTTGTTGAAAATTCACATAATTGGTTGAAAATTCATCATTTTTTTCAAATCATCTCATTGGTTGAAAATGTAACCATTTTGTTGGAAATTTGTCCTTTTGGACAGAAAATTAATCTTCTTGGTAGACATTTTTTTTTGAGGATTCGACTATTTCGTTGATATATTTTTTATTAATTCTACTTGGTTAAAAATTTAACTATTTGAATAGAAAGTAATTTGTTTTTTATGAAGACTCATCATTTTAGTTCAAAATTGGTCTTTTTTAATAAAAAAATAATTTTCTTGATTTGAGGATTCAACTATCTTTTTGAAAATTTCTTTTTATTAGCTGAATTCAACTGTTTTTTATTTAAAATAAAAATCTTTTTGGATTGAAATATAATAACTCTGTGAAAAATCCATCATTTCGTTTCAACTTCATCTCCTTGATTGAAAATGTAACCACTTTGTTGAAAAAAATTTTTTTTAAAGATTCAACTATTCTGCTGAAGATTTTTTTATGCATTCAGTTGTTTTTGATGTAAAATACAAATATTGTCTTTTGTTGAAAATTCTTCTTGATTTGGTGAAGATTCATCATTTTAATAAAAAATTTGTCTTTTTTGGTATAAAAATAATTTTTTTTATAGAAAATTCATGTATTCGTTTCAAAATTAACATTTTTTTTGAAAATTCTTTCCTTTTGAAAAATATTTCATTTTTCTTTAAAAATTACAACTGATTGAAACTAAATCTTTTTTCAGTGAAGATTCAACTATTTTCTTGAAAAATTAATCTTCTTGGTTACAAATTTATTTATTTGTTTGAAAATTAAACTATTTTGTTACATTTTTTTTTATATTTGGTCAAAAATTTGTGTAGAGAGTTTGTCTTTTTTGCAAAGGTATTTTTGAATTTTCTCAAATTTTTGGGAAAATTATATTTATCTAACCTTATAAAAACAAATAAACCTATGGACCGCTTCCTTTATCCGACAGTAGGTATGGGAGCTTCAGTTTTATCGATTTGGGAAATTCCCTCAGTATATTCTGATTCGTGAATCACGAAAGACGTAATGTTTCAGTCCTCTTATCAAAAATATTAAAATATTGTTTATAAAATATTGTTTATCATAATTTGATTTTCATAATCTAAGGAAAAATCTGCAGCTTCCGAGGAATTTTTATTTACGCATCTTTAAAAAAAAGCAGTGATTTAACTTAAGGTAAACAATAATCTTGTAATGTTTTTGATGCAATCAAAGTATATGAAAATTAAAAAAACAAAAAAATTAAAAAATAAATAAAAAATAAATAAAATTATTATGTGTAAAATGTATTGTAGAAATGAAAATTCATAATTTTCGGGCGTGGTAGTTCTCTAGCCTAAAAAAAAGGCTCGCAAGTTAGTGAATATTATTTCTAAAAATGATTTCGTTAATTTTTAATACTTTAATGGTTTTGAAAAATTTCTGAAATATTTTCTGTTGAATTATTTATTGAATTATTTATTGTGAAAAATAAACCTTCTAATTTCATTAACTTCTAAAATCTTACTGAAGTTGTACACAATCACAAACCTTTTTATTTATAAGTTTTTTTTTATTTTAAATTTTATTATAAGTTCTATAAACAATTGTCTCTCTCATACATTCAAACACGCCGAGATGTTATAAGTTAAAAAATTTGTTTGACCTGTGACTTTTGAAAAATATGCAAAGAATTTAGATTTAAGACAGCCTCTCAATAATTTTATTATAATAAAAAAATTATTGCTCCGCAACAATGATACATTTTTATGTAACAATTGTATATAATTTTTTATATACGGTTTTTATCAATAAAGATTTTATTAGATGCGAATGGTAGAAAAGAAAAGCGATGACAATATTTTTTTTTGATATCTTAACGTTCAATTGAAATTGTTCAAATTTTTATTCTTCAATTGTCCTGAAATTGTCCAAAACTTGTAAATGTTTGTTGAAATATATACCTATTATCGGTAAAAAATGCAAACATACCTGAAATTTTTTAAAGAATTTTGATCTTTGAAATCCAATGAACTTTTTAAAATTAAAAATACCAATAATACATTTTTCAGAATTATAGATCTTCTTCAATATTTAATTTTTTTGTTGAATAAATAACCGATTTTTCGGTGAAACACGTTAACATATCATAAAATTGTTGAGAAAAATAGAATCTTCTCTCAAAAGATTTTTAAGGACTTGTAATATTTTAGGGAATTTAAAAAGATTCCAAGAAGTTATCAATAGACTTGAATCATTTGAAGAGATTTTGAAGAATTTAAAAATTTTACGATATTTAAAAAAATTCCAAGGAATTCCTAAGTGTTTTGAAAAGATTCAAGGAAGTTCAAAATATTTTAAAGGATTTAAAATATTTTAGGGTATTTTAGAAGATTTTTATTCAACATACTAAATTTCAAGAAAAAAACACTAATATACCGCAAAATTGTTCACAAATTATTAATCTTCTTCAAATGATAATTAATTTCTTCAAAAATACCAATTTTAGATGTAACACGACAATGTAGCCTAAAATTGTTCAAAAATTGTGAATCTTCAATGAAATCTAATTATTTTGAATAAAAATGTTAATTTTTGACCAAAAAAACGTTCACAATTCTGATTTATTGAAGATTGTAAATTTCATTATTATATAAAAAATTAGATATAAATCTAATAATTTTTGTTTAAAAAGTGCCAATTCCATGTGAAATATGCTAACATAATCTAAAGTTGTTGCAAAATTGGAAAAAAATGTTTGAAATGTAATATCATTTTTTATTAATAATACCACTTTCTGAAGAAATTAATATTTTTAACTTAGAATTTCTAATTTCGATATTTTAGCAATTGTCGAGTAGTTAGAAGTCATTTAGAATTCGGTATTTCTATCTTAATGCAACAGAAAATGCCAGAAAATTTAAATTTCGTATGTTTGAAATCTAATTATTTTGTTAAAAAATACAAATTTCCGAAAGAAAATACATATATAGTTCAAAATTGTTCAAAATTGTAAATTTTATTTGAAATCTATTAATTTTTGTTTATAAGAACCAATTTCCCGCGTCGAATGTGAAAATACATAAACTAATATTGTTGGCAATAGGAAATCTTGTTGATATTTGTTGCTCAACGATTCTTCTTTAAAAATGCCTAGATCTGATTTTAAAAATTTAGGATTGATATAAAATAACTTTAAGTAAATGAAAGCCAATCAGGTTTTCAACAAAAATGATTGCGCGATTTTGGACACATATCGTTACATCATTTTTTCAGATCCGTTAGATCCAGGCATGTCCAGTTGAAATTTTTTGTCAACCGTTTTGATGCAATTCTCTCTAGCCAATAGCCAATGAAAAAGGTGAAAAAACTCGTGTTTTTTAAATAGTAATAATAGTGAAGATTTTACAGTTTTGACTTCATCAAGCTCAATTCTGCAAAAAATTCATATTGTTTTGCGTTTTAGGACTCTGATCCAAGTTTCATAAAGATTGGTTAAAAAATGCGCCATTTGTACGTGGCTTCGATTGGCTACCGTTTTGATTCCATTTAATAATTATTTCTTAACACTTTAGGGATATTTTTCTTCAAAACTCTAAGGACATGGAACCTGATAGAACAACAGCATCAAGAACGATAGGTTTTCTTCCAGCCTACTTACCTGATTCAACCGATTCAGGGGCAGAGACCCCATCACATGGAACTGCTCTATCGCCTTATCAATCTGATTTATCATCAATTCATCAAGATCCTCCCCCCTATTCGCCAGACTTATTTGCATATGGGAAAAATAATTCTCATGGTCCAGATTTATCATATGACACAGAACCACCTCCTTATCCTTCAGATTCCACAGACGAAGATGGAATAAGTATCCATCGAATGAAAGGATTTCATCATCCAATTCCTTCTGCACCATCAGTGGATCAAATAGATTACAGAACAGGTTTGACACAAATTGAACGACAAGTAATTTTAAACGCTTTATCCAATATGGAAGCTAACGCCCTGTGGAAGACACCAGATGAAAAAATTAAATTTTCCCGCGCTGAAGATGAAGTATTAGAATTATTACATGGTGTTGAATCGCGATTGACTAGCTTAGAAAAAGAGGAATTTCTGATAGAAGTAAGGAAAATTAACTTGATGAGAAGCGAGGAAGAAAGAAGACAACATTTGTCAGATATTGCTTCTAAACGGTGCCGTGATTCTGTGACGATAGGACTGAAAATCATTGAAGTGGTAAGTTTATAAACGGGGTTTTGAACCTAATAAATTACGTCTACACAGAGGAATTCTTTGATGTAATATTTTACGAGAAGATACAGAGAGCTTTTCCGGAAAACGTTTTTTTTTCTGATTCAAGACGAAGTGTTGCTTGCGCCTGACACTGGCAACCAGATAAGACAGCCTCAAGTCTTTCCGCGGCCATGGCGCAAGGCTACAATATCGACTCCGGTCTTTGCTATAAAGCGAAGAGAGGCTCCTTAGCAAATACCGGATTCGATATTGTAGCCTGCGCCATGAATACGGAATTGTCTAGTCCGGTCTTTGCAATAATACGACGAGCGGCTAATTAGCAAAGACCGTACTCGATATTTCTCTCTTCATGGCGGCAGGCTACAATATCCACTCCCGTTTTCGCTATAATAGGAAGAAAGGCTAATTAGCAAAGACCGGTGTGGATATTGTATCCTCCGCCGTGAACACGGAAATTGCGATTCCGGCCTTTGTTCTAACACGAAGAGAAGCTACTTAGCAAAGACCGTAGTCGATATTGCAGCCTGCGCCGTGAACACGAAAATTTCTAGTCGGTCTTTGCTATAACACGAAGAGAAACTACTCAGCAAAGACCAAAGTCAATATTGCAGCCTGCACCATGAATACGGTATTTTCTAGTCCGGTCCTTGAAAGAGCACGGCGAGAGGCTACTTAGCAAAGACCGCCGTCGGTATTTCTCTATTCTTGGCAGCAGGCTGCAATATCCACTTCGATTTTTGCTATAATAGGAAGAGAGGCTAATTAGCAAAGACGGAACTCGTTATTTTATCCTCCGCCGCGAACACGGACATGCCGATTTAAGTCTTCGCTCTAACACGCAGAGAAGCTACTTAGCAAAGACCGGAGTCAATATTGTAGCCCGCGCCGTGAACACGGAAATTTCTAGTCCGTTGTTTGCTATAATACGACGAGAGGCTACTTAGCAAAGACCGTAGTCGATATTTCTGTGTTCATGGCGGCAGGCTACAATGTCCACTCCGGTTTTTGCTATAATAAGAAAAGAAGCTACTTAGCAAAGAACGGAGTCGATCTTTCTGTATTCATGTCGTTAGGCTACAATATCGACTTCGGTATTCACTATAACACGAATAGAGGCTGCTTAGCAAAGACCGTAGTCCATATTTCTCTGTTCATGGCGGGAGGGAACAATATCCACTCCGGTTTTTGCTGTAATACGAAGAAAAGCTATTAAGCAAAGGCCAGATTCAATATTGCAGTCTGCCGCGTGAACATGGAAGTATCAAATCCGGTATTTGCTATAACACGAAGAGAGGCTACTTAGCAAAGACCGAAGTCGATATTTCCGTGTTCATGGCGGCAGGCTACAATATCGACTTCGATCATTCCTATAACACGAAAAGAGGCTTCTCAACAAAGACCGTAATCGATATTGTAGCCTGCCGCAGTGAGCAGGGAAGGCCTTAAGCATTCCACTCTGGTTGCCGGTTTCAGGCGCAAAATAAAACACTTCATCTTTTTTTTTTCAAAGAAATAAGAACACAACAAAATTTTTCCGAAAAAGCTCTCTGTACCATCTAGTATATATATATATATATAGTCGTTTGAAGCACCTCCAGTTAATTTTAGTGATGTTGAATTCTTTTGAATTCTTTTCATCTTTTCTTTAATTTTCTCTGAATTCCTTTAGGTCCACTTGAATTCTTTCTAATTCACGCAATTTTTTTTATTAAATTCAATGGCTTTTTTTTTAAATTAATTTTTTTTAATTCAACCTGAAGTTGTTTGAACTAAACTTGATTTCTTAGACATTTTGTCAGATTCTTTTGAATTCCCTTGAATATTTTTTTTAGTTTTCTCCCAATTTAATGAGTTTTAAAAATATTGTCGAATTATTTATATATATATTGGGATGTTTCAGAAAAAACTTGTTTTTATTTTCCGCCGGCCGCATCGCGAGAGTTTGTTTCTCTGGGTGAGATAATACACTCCTAATTTTTTCAAATTTTTAAACAATTTTTTAGAGGTTGCAAGCATCAAATTTACGTAAAAATTGAGATTCTCTTAGTTTTTGATTTGTTTAAAATATACATATTTGTTTTAGAGAAATATCTTATGAATAAAAATTATAGCTAATACGACGGACAAAACTTTCACTTTGCGTTCGATTGAAAAAAAATTACTTGGCGCCGGTAAAAGGCATAAAAAGTACAATTTCTTAGAAAGAGATAAATTTGAGGGCTTAGTTATACCCCTTAAAATTTGATGTAAGGATTGCCAAAATTCGGAGATCTTCCCCACACAATAGGGAAAAATATGTAATATATATGAGATGAAAAATTAAAAACCGGGACACCAAAAAAATAAAAAAGCATGACAAATTATTTAACAAGGCACATTATTAATGCACCGTTGTTATAGTTAACCAATTTTAGTCACATTTTGTTTGAAAATTTGTCACTTTTGGTCAATTTGGCGGTTCGAATAGGTCACTATTTTCAACTTTGGCGAACCCCTAAGTATTTTTCTTTAATTCCGCCAAACATCAGATGTCCTTTCGACACCAAAGAAATAATTTTTCAGAGGTAAATAAAATTATTATTATTTTCAGGCGATGAGTATTGCCATCTTTTTCACCATTCAGGAACCAAGAAGTTCAATTTATCTACTACTCGTCCTTCTATTCTTCCAGTTGATAGGAATTCTTGCGACATGTTTTATGATATCTTATTGGTGTAATCCCAAGCAATCACGAGCTGTTTTCATAAGTGTAAGAATTTTCATTATTTTTACTATTCATCCGAGATTAAAAAAAAGAGCATAATAAAAAGAAAAAAATTGACATATTTCAGGACAGCATTTTTTGCATCTTCAGTACTCTTGGCTGTGGTTTTGCTTTTGCTGGTGGGTCTGCTAGTCAACATGGTATAGGGGTAAAAAAAAGACAACTTTTATATTTCATAACTGAAGCTTATAGTTTATATATCGATGAGTGCAAATGAGACTATTCCATCATTTGGTTTTGGCAC
>CAKNYM010008354.1:0-10626 GCA_932195095.1 Andricus curvator | reverse complement strand
ACGATTTCCAATGTTTTTACAAACTGATAAGGGGAAAGAGTTTCTTGGACAAATTTTCCAGAAGTTTTTATCAGAATGTAACATAATATTTCGTACTGTACGCGATCCTAATGTTAAAGCAGCAATAGTCGAGCGATTTAATCGTACTCTCAAGGAACGTATGTGGCGTTATTTCACACATAAAAATACTCATCGGTATATTGATGTTTTACAAAACATTATCCAGGCTTACAACAATGCACGGCATTCGAGCATTGGTATGGCGCCATCTGCAGTAACGCTAGATAACGCAGCTATTGCACTTTCAAATATACAAAAAAAAATACGGTAGAAAGTCCATGATGGGTAAAAAACCTAGATATAAGTCGGGTGATCTTGTGCGCATCAGTAGAGAGAGAGGGGCCTTTGAGAAAGGATATGAAATTCGCTGGACTGAAGAGCTTTTTGCAAACAGTCGACTTGTGTTTACGAATTGCAAGATCTTACAGGTGAAGATATTGAGGGTCTTTTTTATGTGCGTGAATTGTCAGAAGTGAAAAAAGAAGATAAACAAGATAACAGCGAGGAGTATATAATTGAACGAGTTATTCAAACAAAGGGAAAGGGTGTCAAGCAACGTTATTTTGTCAAGTGGTGTAGTTATTCTGTCAAATGTGAGTGAAATAACTAAAGAAGTAGTAGAAGAAACCGGTGATGATGATAATCTGATTCAGGGCGAGAGTCAAGAGCTGAAAATGCTTGGAAAAGACTTGCTTGATAAATTTGCACTGCCTTATGTAATGAAAACTGACACTGAACTTGATGAAGTTGAAGATAACGAAATTAGAAAAAGTTATAAAAGTAATGTGTTGGATGGGTTTTGGAAGAAACCACTAGTCTCTTTCTTTCGAACTGGTGTTTACAGAAAGATAAGCGATCTCGTTAAAGCCATAAACGATACAGCGATTGGACGTGGTCATATGAAACTAATTTTTAAAGAAGAATTAGATTGCTATGTAAAACTTAAAAAAATTTGTTCAAATACTTGTGAAAATAAGTGGACGTCACTTTTTTGTAATTAGTGAAAAAGTATCTCGCATTCTTGGTTTCGCACCGCAGGAATTGATATCTGCTGATACCGCCCACTTTGCTAATCACCCACCTAGCCTAGCTCGGGGTCTTCCTGAAAAAATGTTTATTTACTGTGATATATGTGAACCACGAATCACGGGTGATGTTCAAACACCACTGTTGCGAATAATTCCTGTTTCAACTCAAAATTACGTATTTGCATCTACACAAATTAAACAGTTTGCTTCACCTAATTACATACCTCTTTTACATTCTGAATTTCGTACAGTGGAAATAGATATAAGAGATCATCTCGGACTACCAATACAATTCGAGTTTGGTACTCTGACTGTCACACTTCATTTTAAACGAATTGATTAAAAACAAATATATAGAGTCTGTGTGTATAGTGTATGTGGACAATGCAAGCAGAAGAAGAAAAAACCAGAGAAAGGAATGAACAGAGAATGAGTCATTACGTAGAATATTATAAAACGCAAGCAGGGGGAGGGGGTATATCAAAAGTTTATGTCGGTTCGAGATATCAGAGAGGACATGGAATAGGAAGTTTTCTTGGTTTTAAACGATGTTGACAACAAAATTCCTCTTAAAAAAGCATTTAACAACCGTTTTAAAGAGTCTGGAGAGAATCTTAAGAAAAAAGCAGTTGATAAAATTGAAAATCTTATGAGTGGATCTGGTTATAAATTCGCGGCAAAAAATTTAGGCACTCAGTTGAATAGCGCGCTCTGTGGATCGCGTATCGCGGGAGTAAAACGTAAGAGGAATACTAAAAAAAGAGTAAAGAGAATAGGACAAAGTAAAGTGAAAAATAATAAAAAGAAGAATACAAATAAAAATAAGAAAAAGAAAACAAAGAGGAGGACAGCGAGTAAGGTTACAAAAAGGCAGAAGCGTGGGAGTTTATTCAGTGGAAAAAATAAAATTATTGATATTTTCGGAAATAAGTAAAATTAAGTAATGTCCTTTTTACATTCACATTCTAATGAATGTTTGAAAACTGAATTGGACCTTTTTTCGCTACCACCAACTCAAACTTCTATAGAGAGTTCGCAATGGATCCATTACAAACCCGTTTCCTCCCTGACGGACGATTCTCCGATAGAATTCGTCATTCCCGGTCACGGCGAGGAATACATCGATCTCGCACACACGATGCTCAGTATTAAAGTCAAGTTACAAGCTCCAGTAAAAACTTCAGCAAATGCTACGAATTTGGACAAAGTCGCACCGGTAAACAATATACTTCACTCAATGTTCAACCAGGTGGATGTGTACTTCAATCAAAAACTCGTATCCTCACCAAACAATGCTTATGCATACAGAGCATACATCGAAACATTACTCAATTATGGACTAGCCGCAAAAAAAGTCATCTAACGTCAGTCCTGTGGTATGCCGACAAGGCCGGAAAAATGGACGATTTATCAACAGAACGTACAGGTTTCGACATCAGTCGAGGATTATTTGGTGCAGGCGATACATTGGACCTTATCGGTCATTTGCATTGCGATATTTTCAACCAGAACAAATTTCTTCTCAACGGAGTCGAAATGCGTCTTCGGTTTGTTCGAACAAAAGACTCTTTTTGCCTCATGGATCCTACCAACGAGTGACGTCTGCATATCATGGAAGCAACACTTTTAGTTCGAAGGTCGAAAATAATCCCCGGTGTTCTACTTGCACACGCAAAAGCTCTTTCTCAAGGAACGGCAAAATATCCAATTACAAGGGTCGAAGTCAAGACACTCACTCTACACGCCGGAGTTCACGGTGATACTCTAGACAATGTGATTCTAGGCCAGCTACCGAAAAGAGTAATTATCGGTTTTGTCGAGAATAGAGCATTTAACGGAAATAAGGATCTCAATCCATTTAATTTTGAAAATTATAAAATTAACTTTTTATCCCTTTACGTTGACGTTACACAAATTCCCTCAAAACCATTACAACCAGATTTTTACTATTTTCTGGAACTGGTATTCATTTTCTAAACGAGGGCAATGCCATTGACCGTTATGATTACGGCAACGGTTACTGTCTTTTTGCTTTTGATCTCACACCAGACCTATCTGCAAACTGTGATTCTCACTGGAATCTTGTAAAACATGGAAGTCTTCGCATCGAGGTGAGATTCGAGGAAGCACTCGCCAAGACGATAAACTGCCTTGTTTACGCTGAGTATGATAACGTTTTAGAAATAGACGCGTCCAGACAAGTTATTGTTGACTTTGGAGGATAAGATCTAACGTCCATTTCTCAGAATCTGTGATCATAAATCATTTTACTTCCTGCAACACCTATGTAAACGAGCAGCATTAGTCCTAAGCAAACAAGCGAGTTGTTATCAGAGCTCATTTAATCGGACACTGTCGTCCTGATTAGTTACATCATAGCGGTCTCTCGTGTATCGTCCACCTAAACTCTTTGTCGCCAATCTTACCATCACATACACGTTCTTACCAAGAAGAGGATATGGACTACGTGATAGATATTCAAGGATTCCGAAGTCTCGAAGATCATTTTATCTCCAAAGAAGTGGCTCTAGTTTCTGTGAATCGAAATTATATTGCACATTGGATATCGGCACCACCACACCCGTTTTCAGACCTACCTGATCAAACAAGACAACAAAATAATTGGCTCACTTGCTATTACCATGGGATCGAGTGGTTCGAGGGAGACGTCCTAGTGAAGCATTTGCACTCAAACCTCAGAGAAGTCGCTAAAACAGCAGGTCAGATATACACACGCGGGCGGGAGAAGGCTAAACTTTTGCAAAATATTATGAGTAGACAAATTGTAAATTTGGAGGAATTAACTTGTCCTGCTTTCAAAAAGTTAAATATCACTAACGAGTACTGTTTCCATCATGGTGTAAAAAAGGGAGAAATCTTCACATGTGCTCTGAACAATGCTTTTAAACTAAAAAACTGGTTACAGAATCAGAGGAAAGATGGACTAATGTTTCGAAAGACCCCCAACCATAATCAGAGCTTGTCTTCAATCGACAAAATCAAAACTTTGACCATCAGTAAACCTCCAGCAGAGTTGGTGAAATTGCGTACGCTTGGTGGAAAAATTGAGAGATCCATGGACAAAATCAATGAGCCATCTACATCACGTGAAGTAAATCACTTATTACCAAATTTGCCAACGGTTGCCAATCCGTCAAAAAAGGATGAACAGTTTAGAGATTCTTCAAGCAATTCGGACTATACCAGCGTGCACAACTGGGGTGTTTCCAGCAGATCGAATTCAGAAAATTTGGACGAGACCGGCCTGTATCGTTGCCAACCTTGACGGGGCAAAGAAACCTGGATCACACTGGATTGCTATGCACGTGAGTAAAAATGGTCGAGGAACGTACTTTGACAGCTATGGAATACCGCCTCTTATCCCTCAACATCTTCATCGTCTGCGAGGAAATTGTACCTTGTTCAGATGGAACACAACGCAATTACAAAGTGCGTCTTCGAATGTGTGCGGCCAGTTTTGTGTTATTTTTCTTCATCATATGTGTAATGGTTATTCTGTGCATGAGTTTACCAAACTTTTTACGCAAAATTTATTAGCAAATCATCGCATTGTTGTGAATTTTCTCAAAAGACTATTAAATAAATATAAAATTAAGTCTAGGGTTTTGCGACAACCAAAAGATGTGCTTCAAGGTGGGTATTATGATCGTGGGGTAATTAATACGCATCTTGCATCATGCGTTCAATCTTGTTCGTCACAACTCGCTACATTATATCTTTTATAAATATCCATCGTATTATTGTTTGTCTTATCTACTTGAATCTCATTGTAATATGTTATATGTTTTAAGATTTCAATAAATTATACTATTACGGTATGCGTATTTTATATCTATGGTTTTACGAGTCATTCGTCTGCTCGCATTGTTTCTCTTTTTTTTGTCTCTCTCTCTCTCTCTCTCTCTCTCTCTCTCTGTTTTAAAATCGTCTTAGGTTATAATATATGATTGACTCTGCACGTATTTCTATGTATGTATGTATGTATGTATGTATGTGTGTGCGTGTGTGTGTGTTTTGTGGAAGAAGGAGTTGGAAATTTCAAGTTGAAAACTATCGATATCACCGACTATGAAAAATGTAATGAGTTATAAAATAATCTTTAGTTTTTATGTATACATATTTAACTCTAAGATTGGTTTAGATTCTTGAAAAATATGAAACAGTTATTCTAGGCCTATTTCGATGTAAGGTTTTTTTTTATAAAAATTGAATAAATCTATTTTCATAGGTTTAAACAAAAACTGTTACTCTTGTTATTTATCCTTCTCCTATTTTTAGATAATTATTTTTATAAAGTTATTTTGTATTAGTAATGAACATTAAATCCTTTTATTGAAAAATATTTAATTGAAAACATTAATCATTCACTTAAAAATATTAAAAATCGTTTGAATATCTTCTTTTCTCTGGGGAAACCCCGAACACTATTACGTCACAGCGCTCTGAACTCGCCAGGCGGGAATCTCCTATCTCCACTCACCTCCCTTTTCCATTTTCACGTTTGGAAACTCCCTGTGTGACGTCACAAGACCCAAAATCTTCCAGCCGGGGACCCCCTTCCCCCTCTCCAACTACGTAGACTGTTGCTACTCAGTCGGGGTAGAAAGGGGATTAGGCTGAAAGGCCTATGACAAAGCCACCGAACGCGTCTTTGGGTTGCGGATAGAGGGTCCCTGTACCAATGGTTTCTGATGAATATGGTTAAAATAATTAATAAGCAGTCTCGGACAATCGTCCAGGGCTGGTCCCGAAGGAATAACCCCTAAGCGAAGGCGTGACAACCGTGCCGAAAGCTGAATGACACCTGGTTGAGGTGTTTTAAACGGTGACTCTGGGATACCGTGCGACCTCTTAGAGTATCCGGCCTTATCCTTGCACGTGGGGCTCCACAAGGATGGACGAACCCTTTTCCTAGCTGCTCGTGGAAACAATAATGACACCACCAAACACCAAAATGTTGTAGATGCGGTTCAAAACGATCGAACACGCAGAGCACCCGACAATGGGTCGGCAAACAATGCCGATCATCCTAGAGTTTGGGGTGCTGAAAATAATTCAGATGGAAATACGACGACGAACTGGCGAAACGCCCACATTGAGTGGACGGATCAACTCAAGGATGACTTGCTAGACTGCTACGATGCCAGCATTATCCCTGTTCTGCCAGAAACACCCAGAGCTTCAGCACGTTTCGCATCAGTCTTTGCGAAATCAAGCCGACTACCTCCGGAAAAATGGATAAAAGCCATACCCGCGTGCCAAAAATATGCCAAGGCACTTGCGAGATGGATGCAGAAAGCTGTCATCCTTGGGTCGCTTCGTGTCCTCAAGACACACGAGGGTTTAGCCGGCCTGTCGTTGTGATTTCATCGTTCCCTGTGACCACCCTTCTCACGGTTGTGAGACGTGGCCATAGGTGTGATTTACTGCCGTTCTATTGGGGGCTATGGAAGTTTTTTTTAGATGGCAGTTGCTGTCAGTGGAACCCTGTTGTGGTTGTTTAACTCTTTCTTTAAATATATATATATATATAGTCAGCACGAGAGTAGAGGTATAAAGTATAGGCTATAATAAGAACGTCGTAACCCGTAGCGTATACTGTGTAGCCATAGACTATAGAGCATAGAAACACGTGGAGGCTGGATGACATAGCTATAGATATACTGAAAACGTTGTAAGCCGTATAGTATATCTATATATACTCGTGACGTATGCGTACGCACCGACGTCCCAGCATGCAGGGACGTTGCCATAGACCCTATAAAAACCCAAAGGACCAGCATGGGGCAATACAATTCTCTACAAGTATGGAGTGCCGACACTCAAATTTGAACAATTTTCTAAATTGGCTCCGCCGACAATACATCACCGCACTAAGGACCGATTTTACCAACTCTGATTAAATACATGGTTAGCTAATCATGATTATTCTCTAATCGAGGCTTTAATCATGATTAAATTGTAATGCGTTCCACCATGGACATTTCAACTCTGATTAGCTAATCATATACCCTTCACGTGGTAACTCTGATATTCCCTTGTAATGGCGATTCTGATTGGCCGCTGAAAGAAGAACGCTTAAGTTCCTTGCGCGCGCACGGTACAAGCTGACGACATTAACCAAGTCATGTGACACCCAGCAGGAGTCTTTTTTGTCAAGAAGCGAAATAAATTTGCGTGGATGTAATATATTAAAATAATGTTCCAAATTTCCATCACTATTTTAGTTCAAAAAATAATAATGTAAATTATAAAGGCATTAATAGTGATTATTTAAAGACGCTCAGAAATATTTGATGCATATATGAGAAACATACAAGAACGAAGCTTCATGATGCGCACTGGGAGGTTACATTGGTTAAATATTTATTTTCAGCACTGCAAAATGAAGTCATGCGACTGAATTCTCATTTCGTTAACTTATATATTTTACATACGCATTGTTTTTGAAAACGAATCATCTCTTCCAATAATGTGAAAGAAACTGTACGTAAGAAAAGGGAGGTTATGGGAACACAATTTACACTTTGCGGATGCCTCATCAAAGATATTTTGGCTTCATAGATTCTTTCAGCTACATATTGATATAAAGAAAAACGTAGATATAATAAAAATTATTATTATAAATCATTCACATTCAGTCTGAACATGCTCCAAATTCTCAAGTGCAAACTTCGATTTTGAGGCTCTGTTCTGCCAACCAGCGTTAATCGCCGATTAACTCCGTTAACCAGACATTATTGGGCGGTTAAGTTAACCGGTGATTATCTTCCTTTAATCATGCTTAAAAGAATGGTGGAACGCAAAGTATTGATTAAATAAGGCTAACTATGATTATTCTTCAATCGAGGCTTTAATCATGATTAAATTGTAACACAGATAGCAGAAGAGTTTGCGGCAAGCTTGCCTAAAGCTTGCGATGCAAGGTTCGGAAGCTTGCATCGCAAGGTTCACGCAAGCTTCCAGTAAATAAGAAGATGTCCGCCATGCGGCAATATTGCGAAGCAAGATGGAGGGAAGATTACCTGGGAAATTTGCTGAATGCTTGATGAACAATATTGAGGGAATATTTGGGTGAATATGCCTCGAAGATTGCCCGGGAAAGTTGCTGAAAGCTTGATAAACAATATTGAGGAAACATTTTGTGGGAATGTGAATCGAAGGTTGGGCATCATTATTGAGGGAATATTTTTTCAAAATGTTCCTGGAAGGGTTTGCAAAATTTTTCCTCATCTCCATGTAGTAAATTGAAAGGTAAGTGGGAAAAAATTAATTAAATTTCGATATAATATTTATTGCCAACGGCGATACCACGCTGGAAACACCAGTTCTCGTAAGATCACTGAAGTTAAGCATTGTTGGGCGCGGTTAGTACTTGGATTGGTGACCGTTCAGGAATACTGCGTGCTGTTGGCCCGTCGTGGGTGTGGTGAGCCCACATTGGTAGTAAATATCCAACTAGAAACACTACCCGAATCGGGTAGTGAGGCAATGAACTTTCGAGTTCGAACTGCTAATCAATGAATGTATGTATGTATAATATTTATTGTTATTGAGCAATCAACAGAATTATCTTTTTAACTATTTTTTATACATGTGTCACATATATTGTCACCGTTTTTATAAAACTTATATAAAAATGCGTAACAATTATGAACAATAATAGCAGTGTGGTTATTAATATGTGGAAAAAATCTTTCCCATTTAAAGCATTCAGTAAGAGCGGAAAATTGAATGTTTTAAATATCAAAAGGTATACACTGAAAATTATGCTCTCTTCTAATTTGAATTTTTAACAATATAACTGAGACTCTGGATCGAATAAGGGGATATATCATTTCCGAGAGAGGAACAAATGAACCCTGACAAGACAAAAAGAAGAATTTTGTAAGTATTTTGACGTGTTTCAAGCTAATCCCCCACAATAATTGAATTTTCAGAATTAAAGTTAAAAACGAATTTTTTAAAAGGACCAGATGGCATTGCGCTCGAGCCAAGAGAATCTATACCCACTTATTCGATCAATAGCCTTCATTGTGATTTGCTTAGCTTTTAAAATATTTTACTTCTAAAAATTTTTGAGTTCAAAATATTGTATCAATGAAGTTATTAATTATAATCGTTATTTTTTAACCCTCGAGATACTAAATTATTTGCATCGACAGGAAATGGGTGGAATTGTTTTCTTCAAAGTGAGTGAAGTTATCTGAGAAAAAGTTGATCAGAGTAAAAAAATTGACTGCCTGGCAAGCTTCAAATGAGCGACACAAATGTAAATTTGAAAATTCGTATACAACGTTTTAAGTTAACGATTTATACATAAATGAGACTTAACAGTTCTATTTTTCAAATTGAAGCCTTGAACATTAAACGATTTTAAATTGAACTTACTTTTTCCATATAAAATTTTGACTCGAAGGTCGTTTACTTAACAACGAAGCTGACTTTCGGTTACATCCGACTGAACTTCCTTTTTTAAAATATATATTTCATGTTATAGTCTTAGTTCTTTTCTGTCTACATGATCTTATGTAGATATTTAAATGTTGATATAACACCATGAACACAAAGAAGAATTAACATCAAATATAATTACTTTTATAAACTTGTATCACACAAATGATAAAGAAAATATGAAAATCATAAGAGTCCTATATCATAAACAAAAATGAATGTCTTAGCAAATAAATGCGGTTGTCTTGATGACAGAAATATACAACAAACTCGTGCCATGGTTTCTTAACAACGAATTTGACTTTCAGTTACATTCGACTGAACTTTGTTAGTAGTTAAGCTAGGCGGGTTCTGGGACACTACTATGCAGTTCTAGCTGCCACCGAGAGATGGCGCCACTGGTCAGTTACCGACGGTCGGTAACTCGGTCGGTAAGGGTTAGGCGAGAGCTACGTAGTTCCAACTGCCACCGATAGATGGCGCCACTGGTCAGTTCCCAAAGTCGGTAATTGAACTGTCGGTAAGGCTGACGCAGATTCTTGACTCGGCCAATAAGGATGGTCCCTGTTTTACCGACCGAACCCACAAGCAACTTTTTGAAGGGGGCGCATGTGGGATCAGGGATTCTCCAAGTTCTGGAACTTTCTAGTGTTTTGCTTTTCCAGGAATTTCGATCAAAGTGGATCTATTGCCTCTTAGATTCTCATTCGTTAAACTTTCTAGAACTTTCCAACTGGTCGGTAAACAGTGATCGAAATTTCTGGAAAGCTGGAACGAATTCGTGGTTCGCTGGTGATCTCTGACGATTTTCTATACGTCGAAATTTCGAGAAGGCTCGAGACATAAAGAAAGAAGTATGGATACAGGATATGAGTTCTAGTGATTATACTAGGAAAGATCCACTGGTGGCATCTAGACGGTTCGATACACCAGCTGCCAACGGCGCTGGAAAACACATGCTTACATTCTGGAAAGATCGATCGAAGTTTCCACAAGGTTCGTTGCACGCGGGGCTCTACCTGGATCAAGTTGCTAGAACCACCGATATTGGATGTGTAATCTT
>CAKNYM010008333.1:0-16206 GCA_932195095.1 Andricus curvator | reverse complement strand
GTTTTGAATTTGATTTTCCAAAAAGGCGGTGCTAGCTTCAGAGACGTCACAAAAAGATAAGAATTAGCGCCAGAAAATCGCAAAACCCAATTTTTCACTTCCCATGTAAAAAACTATCGGGGAACTATTCGGGGCTAACATAGCGCTAGTCATTCGCTCTTGTGAAAATATATTTAAGATGGTTGGCATTAAAAATTATTTGAAAGACTGTCTAGATGAAGAGAAAAAAATTCTTCCCTTTTAATATTAAATTTATCATTTTTTATACTTTCAAACACCCTGGGTATTTTGTAAATGTGCGAAAAGAATATTTGGATTCAAAACTTAAAAAAATGGTTGGTCCTGATAATCTATCAAGCACCCGATCAGAGCCCAAAAGACTGGCCGAGGAAAAAAATTCGTTCCTTTTTAGAGATCATTTTTTATTATTGATTAGGGCCCGAAACGACCGTCTAGATTAGACGGTCTGGACAATGCCCTAACTGGACGCAAGTCTGCCCCAATAATTTTCTACATGGGTTATAAGGGTTTTTTGGGACCCAATGAAACAGGCTTATAGAGATGAAATTCAGAAACTAATATTTGATTTGGATTCTATGGTAGTTTATGAAAGATCCCTCATGGGAAATACGTGTTGAACTTTATGGGGTTTGCGCCTCCTCTAAATATCCAATTTTTAAAAAAATGCCTACTTATTTTTTTATTTGATCAAATTTACGGGATAAGAGCATGAGAATAAAAAAATAAAAATTTCGGACCACTCTACTGCACACTCGCGAAGCACAAATTGAGTAGAAAACTCGACTGGATGTACACAGGGATAGATCCGTTCAAGTGGATTGGAAAACGTCGCGACGTAGTCATATCGATTCGAAACCATTCACTAGATTAGGCCAGGATTGTCATTGAAATGCACAGAAACGCGTTCTATTTAATCGTGAAAGGAACTCTCCGAAAAAAGGAACCAATTTCGAGAAATTATTTTTGAACTGATACTTAGCTCTATTGAATCCTGGAAGAAGGCCCTAGAAAACAGCAACAAACTGCGAGAAAATCCCTTGTGAAAGAACGGCGCATTCCAAAAGACGCCTTTTTATATTCTCATCATAATGAGTGCAGTTCCACCGACCAAGCTTTGGCGGCGTGGCGTCGCTTATACGTGAGTGGCGCGGCCTATCTTGCGTCTTGGAGGTGGAGGGGATACACAGGGGTAAGCGAGGTGACCGAGAGTGGTATCCGCCTTCTCTTTCCAACCGCCTGAATCCGAAAAACTCGGTTTTACGACGGCGTCTGTCGTTTTCGTTGCCTTCGTTTTCGGATTGGATTCTGGTTTGCTACACAGTTTTAAGGAACATAAATCAAGATCGAGTTTGTTATCCAGATATTTTGGATGAAAATTCAAAAAGAAAGAATATTTTCCACATTTTTTAGACCATTTTTTTCAAGATTTAAAAATTATAGCATTTTGAAATTAAAAAAAAAACGAACGAAAAGGAACATTCTAAGCCAAACAACGCACGACGTGGAGAAAGTCGAGATGAGAAAAACGTTGTTTTTTGGAAGCCCTAAAAGATTATCATAATAACATTTTGAATTTAAGTGAAAAATCGAAAATTCAAATTCTGATCGAACAAAAAATAATGAAAAATAAAAGATTCGTTTTTCCGGTCAAACTATGTAAGATACGAAAAGAGATGAATCAATCAAAATTATAAACCCAAAAATGATCTACCAATTTTTTTATCATTTCTTAATAGGACAGGTAGTTTTTGTGTTATTTTTAAAAAACAACATTAAAAATAGAAAAATTAAATGTTGGGACAAACGACACAAGCCACGAAAGAAAATAATCAGACAAAAGTTCGTCCAAAAATGAGTTACCAATTTGTTATGAATCATTTTTTTATCGGATACGTAGTTTTGTTTTGTTATTAAAAAACAACATTAAAAACAATAACAAAATTTTGGACAAACGACACAAGCTACGAAAGAAAATAATAAGACACAAGTTGTTCACCCAAAAATGAGCTACAAATTTGTTAATAATAATTTTTTTATCGGACGCGTAGTTTCTGTTTTAATCGTAAAAAATAACATTCCGAATAAAAAAAATTAAATTTTTTGAAAAACGGCACAAGATACGACAAAAATTAATAGACAAAAGTTGTTCACCCAAAAAGGATCTACAGATTCTTGATTATTAATTTTGAGATTGAACGAGTATATTTTCTTCTTATCGTAAAGAATAAGATTAAGAATAAAAAAATAAAAAATTCTGGAAAAACGACACAACAGACGAAAGAAATGAAAAGAGACAAGTTGTTCAACCAAAAAAGATCTATAATTTTTGTATAAACCGTTATTATAAAAGTATATTGAAAATAAAATAAAAATAACTTTTTGGAATGACACAAGCTACAATAACATTTTATTTAACAAAAATTTTCAGCCAAATTATATCTACAAATTTGCAAATAAGCAGCTCCAGACCGAGGTACAGAAATAAATATAAAATACATTTGATATAATAGAGTTGAACATAATGTAGATAAGTTCGCACTGTGGAGAAAATCGAGTGCGAAGCACGAGATACGTGACGAGAATGTGTTCGTTAAAGCCGAAGGAGATTTAACAAAAGAGAATTCACAATCACCAAATGAGATTTGTTGATGCTTTGACCTTTATAGTAATTTTAAAAAGTCTGTACACAATTGTGTAGGAACTACAGAGACCGAGCGCGTAGCGTTAGGTAAATACATTATAGAGCGCGAAGCGCGAGAACCAACAGTCACGCGCCCCAGGCGCGCTCAAACTTGCGAGCATTTTTTTATTTTCGAATTTAAAAAAAGCAGAAAAGATATTTCGATTTATTACTGAACTCTATCGGATCATGAGAGAAAAGTCCTGAATAAAGGAACTGACTCATTCCTAAGAATGAAAATGTTGGCACAAAAAGAGTTGTATAACTTTTTTATTTTTATGTTCGAGCAAAAAAGGACTTTGGAGCTACTACTTAGCTTTATTGAATCGCTGGTAGAAGCACTTTACAAAAGCTTTATACATTTTTTGTTTTTCAATTAAAAAAAAAAAAATAAACAGAAACTCTTTCGAACTATTACTTAACTCTATTGAAACATGAAGAAGAAATTCTGAAACGAGCAATCGTCACACCACCGAAGAAAACCCTTGCCAATACAGTGTAGGAGAAAATAAAAAAAAAATATTTAAAACAACATTTAGAAAGCAATTTTTAAGCGATTTTGATTTTTTTAAAGAAAAACTCAGCATTATATTTTAAATAGATATCTGTCCCAACCAATTTTTGAAATTTTGATTGTTTGAACTTTTATGTTAATGTGAATAGTGAAAAAATTGTGGATATATGGAAGATAGAATATTCTTTCACTGGTTGTTATTAACAAATCGTATTAACAAATACACAATGTTATGGATTGTTTGTTTATAAATTTTATTGCAGCATTGAAGTTACTTGATTTTACCGACAAAGTAATAGTTGATCATAAAAATTTGTGACCCGACATTATTTCTCAGTTTTATAAACAAATTATATAAAGAATGCACATTATCGGCATTTATAGGAAGAAAAAAATAGTTTGTTCTTTTCATTTCGATCTAATTATGTGCAAGTGATGTTTAGTAATGAGAATTTGTCCTTCGCTATTATTTTTTAATTTTATAAACAAATTGTATAAAAAAACTAATACAAAGGGTCGACATTTATAAGTAGAAGGAAGTTGTTTTTTCTCGTAATTCCCCACACCTTACGGTGCCACTGATGTTTAGTAACGACAATTTATCATCTGATAATATTTGTTGATTTTATAAACAAAATTTATAAACAAATGTACATCCTCGGCATTTACTTATTGTCTTTAAATTTTATGTTTCACATATAAGTATCCCCATAAATATTTTTTCACGACATGTAAAAAACCAATGATCGCTTTTTATTATGATTACTTATTATAATATTATGATTGCTTACTTTATTAGATCAGTATTAACTATTAAATTCAAAGACATTGAGGAAAGGCATAATCTTCTTCTGCCCATAAATGCCGTCAATGTGCATTTATTTACGTAATTTGTTTATAAAATTTGAAGAAAATATTAAATAACCAATTCACATTAGTAAATATTACTGTCAATATAATGTGAGGAGACTTCAGAGAAAAAGGTATTGCTTTCAACTTGCAAATGTCGATACTGTGCATTTGTTTATACAATTTGTTTAGAAAATTAAGAGAAACTATCGAATGACAAATTTTCATTATTGAACATCATTGGCAACATAATTTGAATGAAGTAAAAAGAAAACACCTTATAAATGTCGATACTGTGCATTTTTGTATAAAATTTGTTTATGAAATTTACATAAAATATCGAATACGGATCATAGAAACAATTTTGTGCGAAAGTTAAACAAGAAAATTAAAAAAAATCTACATTTAAAAAAATCCAAAATTGGTTAAGAATTGCGGTTATTTTCATTTGTATGAACAAATTTTGCCCCTGTGAATCTTGAAAAGTTAGTACTTTCTGGAATTGAGAAGGCAGTTTGTGAATTCTAAGACATGTTTCATGAAAGAAAGTTTATAAATATTTGCACAATTTTCATTAGTTTAAACAATGTTTTGTCTCTTTAAATAATCAAAATGTACTATTTTATAAAATTAATGATGCAGTAAATTAATTTTAGGATTACTATTCATTGTGGAAGAGAGTTTCCAATTATTTGAACAATTAATAATCATTCACTTGCGTTGTTTCAGAGCAAAGGTTAGGAAAAATCAATTTGTTAAGAATATCTTACGCTAAGTCGTTTATTAGTTAATACCTTTATATTTCAGAACACATACTGATTCTGTAAACAAGTCATTCTTCTAAACAAGTTTTTCTCAGTTATGTTATGGATAGATATTTTTCCAGATAGATTTTGTTAATAAAGCAAAATACTGATTGATAAGAGACATATAGAATAAGAGATAAGAAAAAAGGAGAATTTTCTCTATCTATCATATCAAAAGGAGTATGTGGTATTAATTGTATAAAAAATCGCCAAGTGACTTTTACAAAAAATATCAATCATAACATTCATTAGCTACGTCATTAATTCCAGAAAATAATAACATTTTACGATTCACAGGATAACAAAATTGTCCACAAAAATAGAAAATGGTTTAAACAATTGTTGAATATCCTCAAATAATACTTTTAACTTTCTTTAATTGTGTCACTATTTTCGAAAAATAGTAACTTTTCATAATTTTAAATAACACTGCTATTTTGCATTTTTTTGTGCATGTTCCGGGTACAATAAAAACGGGTGGGGGGGGGGTTTAATATTAAAAGTTGTTGGCTGAAAATCATTTCCTCAACATTCCTCAAAAGTCCACTACACTTTAATTTTCAAATGTCCGTGAAGTTAGCACACCGAGAATTAAATATCCAAATTTTGTTTAATGAAATCGTTTGGATGTCGTTAGGATCCGTTTGGAAGCCAATTTTTTTCGTTTGGACGGCAAAACTCAAAAAGATATTGAGTTTTCAAAATTGGAGTGCTGCGGAACAAATTTTTATTTTTTTCAAAATTTTTTTTACCAGTCGTTTGGATGTGGTTAGGATGCGTTTGGAAGCTCACTTTTGACGTTTGAACGACGAAATTGTGTGACTTATCGAATAAAAAAGTCTAAAGCGACATACTCGCGAGCGGCGCCTTTTCAAGTGGTAGTGACCTTCTTTGGTCAGCCGTGTCCTTCAATATAATATGATGCGTCACCGCAAAAACTGTGGTACCGAAACTTTCCACAAATTTTCAAAATTTTTGGATTTTACAAAATGTTCAATTTTCTCAAATTTTCCAAATTTTCTAAAATTTGTCATTAATTAATTTAAGAAATTTGAATGATTTTAGAAATGTGTAACATTTAAAAAAATTCAGTATTTTTGATAAGTTTAAAAATTTTGAATATTTTACAAAATTTGAATATTTTACAAATCTCACAAATTTTAGAAAATTTGGGAAATTTGAACATTTTGTAAAATTCAGAAATTTTGATATTCCTTATAATTTCAGAAATTTTAGAAATTTTGAAAATTTTGAAAATATACGGTAATTTAGATAACCCAAAAATTTTAAACATTTTTGGAAAGTTTCGGTACTACAGTTTTCGCGGTGACGCATCATATTATATTTAAGGACACGGCTGACGAAAGAAGTTCACTACCACTTGAGAAGGCGCCGCTCGCGAGTGTGGTGCTAATGACTTTTTTATTCGATTACTCACACAATTTCATCGTCCAAACGTCAAATGTGAGCTTCCAAACGCATCCTAACGACATCCAAACGACTGGTAAAAAAAAATTTTGAAAAAAATTAAAATTTGTTCCGCAGCACTCCAATTTTGAAAACTCAATATCTTTTTGAGTTTTAAGGTCCAAACAAAAAAAATTGGCTTCCAAACGCATCCTAACGACATCCAAACGATTAATGAAAAAATTTTTGAAAAAATTAAAATTTGTTCCGCAGCGTAAAGTTAGCACTCCAATTTTGAAAACTCAATACCTTTTTGAGTTTTGCCGTTCAAACGAAAAAAATTGGCTTCCAAACGCATCCAAACGACATCCAAATGATTCCATTAAACAAAATTTGGATACTTAATTGTTGGTGTGCTAATTTCTCGGACATAATTTTCAACAAGTTAATAACAGGTATTTCGTTTTCACATTTTTTCGAGAACCGAGCTTTTCCCATTCAAAGCTCCATGTTAATTTCGAAAGGTCGGGGGCACGGGATAACGTTGACCGATTCGAAAAAAATAAAATAAAAAATTTATTTCCCCGGAAAATGAAGAAATTGGGGGGGGGGGGGCAACTATCAAAGTTCGAAAGTCGAATTTTTGGACCACCCTACCCTCCGCCAGTCACCAGTAGTTGCGACTGGCTTTGGTGAGCCAACGCGTCACGCGTCAATACTGAATACCATCAGTTCACTTTACGAAGGCCCAACTAAAACAGCTCTATACTTTTGAAAATTACTCGTAAAAGAAAAATAGCAAAAAAACACACAATTCACATCATGATGAAGATTGCATTATTTTACCTATTTCGAAATCTAATTAGACCATAATATTCTACAGAGAGATGTGTACAGACAGGAGTATGAGAACACCTAAAAAACTAGAGATCAAAAACGTGCACTCAAATCTCGCAGGGAATGTCAGTAATGAAACAAAATAGAATAATTTATTGAAAAGCGTTTGTAAGCTCATTAAAATTCTCATTATATTAGCCCTATTTACATATTTTTTTATAAATAAAGACTGAGTGAACGAGTAAGAAAGACCAGTTTAATTTCTGATTTTTGCCAATTTTTTTTCTTCAACTTCAAATCATGGAAAAATTAAAGAAAAAAATGGTAAAAACGTTAAGTTCACGCAAAATGAATACTGAAATATTCTTTGAAAATTGTGTTAGGAGTTGGTGTTGAATTATCAAAATTGGCAAACATCCTGTACAAGACCTATTTTTCGCAATCAATAACTCAGTCCTATTTATTGATAATGCTTCAAATACGGATCATTTTACGCGAAATTTAATAACCTTTCCAACGTCCCCATACTTCTGGACGGTACTGTATCGCCTTCCATACAAAACATATAATTATGTATATTTCCCCGATTGTTTTCCCGTGCGCCTGTCACGCTGGGTACTTCTAATTCATACGTCTATGGTCCCTTCTAGAAATAATCGATTGGACACGATTCATAACGATTAAGAGTGATCAAAAGTTGAATCGGTTTGAATTGTTGGTAATTGTGTCAATTGTTCCCAATCGGGTTGAATTGAGTAAATGCACTTGCTTGCAATGCGCCCTCTGCAGTTTTCGTTTGTAACACACATTACGCCCACGTGTTTATAGGTTGGAAATAAAATTTTATTAATTCAACAAAAATTTCAAGTACAAAAAATAGAATTTTTGTTCAGGCGGTATACCGAATGAAGACTAAAAGTATGTAGGTTATTGGTATCAAAATGCTGTAGTGACGACTTAACCTCTAATTCAGAATAATGGATACCTAATTGAAAACGATTGGAATCATTAGAACGTAGGATGGCGGCAATGTTTTGAAACTCGGACTAAATAAATTGAAGGTAACTCATTAAATTCTTTTAATTTTTGGTAGAAAGACTTATCCAATCTTTTCAAATGTCTTGCAGTATAACAATTTTGAATTTATAAATAAGCTTGATTTGAAATTCTCAATAATTTCTAGTTTTAAATATTTAAAATACTCAATTTTGAATATTTCAAATAATTTGGTTTGCAATGCCTAATCTTAAAATCTTTGAATTTTAAAGGTGTCAAATTTTTAATTGTATAGTATCAGATTGTTCAGAAGGCTTTATATAATTAAAAAGTTGACTAAATTAACAATAATTGACAGAAATGGACTTGGAGATTTAACTATTCAAAAACTGTTAAAGATTAAACTATTTTCAAATTTAAACATTAAAAATTGTGGTATTTACAGGTAAAATAGTTCAAAATTGTATTAAATACATGCAGGAATCATCGCAACAACTGGTTTTCCTTCCCCAAGCATAGAAATTCTCAGGGTGACGATTCGGCGGACGATTTCAAATTTTCGGTCATTTCCCGGTCAAGTTTTTCAATTTTCCCGGTCAACTGAAAGTAACATATTCATATTTGCCGCAAAACGCAAACATTTATTTTAATTCATGAAGTTTATTCTGAACATCTTTTAACACAACAGAGCAAAACATTGCAAAATAAATGAATTTTTTTTAAAATACTTAAATTTTCCACTAAAAATATCAATTTTTTACAAAAAAATGAAACAGTTAAACTTTCAGATGAAATAATTAATTTTAAACAACAACAAAATAAATTTTCAACTGAAATTATGAATATTCAACTGAAACACTTGAATTTTCAAACAAAAACATGAACTTTTAAACCAGAAGATTAATTTTCAAATAAAAATAATTATTTTTTACAAAAAAATACAAATTTTCAACGAAATACATGAATTTTTAACAAAATAGTTGCATTTTTGATTGAAGAAGACAAATTTTCAACCAAATAGTCGAATTTTGAACTAAAAAAATAATACTTTTCAACCGAAAATGGAATAGTAACAGTTTTAATTAAAAAAAATTAATTTTAAACCAAAAATAAGAGTTTTCAACTAAAACAATGAATATTCAACTGAAATAGTTGAAGTTTGAAGCAAAAAAATTAATTTGCAATGAAAAAGATATATTGTCAACCAAAAAATTAAATAATGAAATTTCAAGTTAAAAAAATTAATGTTCAACAAAACAAACGAAGTGATGAATTTTCAAATAAAATTGTAAATATTTAACTGAAATAGTTGAATTTTAAATCAGACAGATACATTTTTTACTGAAATGATGAATCTTTAACTAGAATAATTGAATTTTGGACCAAAAAGATGAATTTCTACCAAAAGACGAATTTCAAACTAAAAAAGATAATTTTTCTTTCAAAAAATGAATGAATAAATTTTTAGGCAAAAAAGAAAATTAAAAAAAAATAGATGTATTTTGAACTAAAATTATGGAATGTTTAACTGGAATAATAGTTAAATTTTCATTAAAAAAAAAAAAAATGTCAACCAAAAACATTCAAAGAAAAAGAATAGTTGAATTTTATGCCAAAAAGATGAATTTTCAACCATAAAGATTATTTTGTTACAAAAAAAGTCACATTTTCCACAAAGTACATACATTTTCAAACAATAGCTTAATTTTTAAATGCAAAATACCGAGTTTCAACGAAATAGTTGAAGTTTCACAAAAAAAAAAAATTGATTTGCAACAAATTAGTTAAATTTTGAACCAGAAATGAATTTTAAATTAAAATGATGAATCTTCCAAGTGAGAGTGATAGTGGGACAGAGGGTGACGAATTAACAAGTGAAAATGCTAATATCCGTAGAATATTAGAAGATGAGGAAGAATCTGAATAGCTTTACTCTCAGTTAGTTTTAATTGTTCTGTACCTAAAATATTTTTAGTAATTTATTTAATAAATTACATGTTTTTTATACAAAATTCTAGATAACGAAATGGATAATTTGATGAAAAAACTTCACCTCATTGGCAAATTTGTTGATTACAGCACTCTCAGCCCGCGGAAATTATTACAAAACATTTATTTAATTTTTTTTCATGAACATATTGCTTAAAATGTGTTGCCACGAAAAAAAAAAAAAACGTTTTCAAATAATTCCCGCGAGACGAAATTGCTGCTATCAAATTACCACTTCATAACCTCAAAATCCTACTACCGATTGGCCCGATTGGGAACGATTGAAACTTTGCAACACTCAATCGGTCCCAGTCGTGCACACACGGTTAGAAACAATTCAAATTTCTTCCTATCGTTCTGAATTGTTTTCAATTAATTATTTGTAGAAGGGGTTAATGCTAGCATAGGATTGTGAACATTAATAAACATTCATACTTTGTTTTTTGTTGCAGAGTTGAATTCACATTGCAAGTGTTTACCTAATGGAGACCCTCTTCTGGTGTTCGTCGTGGCGGACCTTCTTTTTCTCCTGATAGGTCTGTTTCTCGTGGCAGACCTCATTCTCCTGTCAGGAGTGCATCTTCTGCCAAACCACCTCTTTGTGCCATATCCAGGTCTTCTCCTGCCATGGGCTGTTCTTTACTCATACTAGGATATGATCCTAAAAAACTTAGACATCTTCGGCTTATTTCTCACACGAGTCCCACACGAGCTAAATGTTCTAAAAAGATCCACTTTTGAATTCATGGCAATATTAGAGCATGATAAGACAATGCTTTATGGAATATATACAATAATTTACGAGCTAAACCGGGCGAATAAAAAACATGAACAGCGGCACGTAAGTTGAATTAAACCTTAATGAAATTGACGAAAAAAATTATAGAGTAGCACATGAAGATTACATGTGAACCAAAATCCCTAATACAATTATTTAATTTAAGAAAATGTAAAGTAAATTATTCAATTTTATTTTTTCTCATAGATATCCTGCGACAATGGGTCCATACATTCAATCGCTTATTTTTTAAATCTCCTCGCACTCCTGGACGGTGCTGAAATTTTAATCTCATCGACAAAATTATATTTCAAAGGCTTGCGTCAATTTTTTTTATATTTTTCCAGTCAGTCGTTCGAGATGAAAGTTACGGTATTACGTGCGCAAGATAAAAGAGTGCCAGTCGTGAACTTGCGCGTATTTCGTGCCTTTGATCAAGCTTGGTTTTATATACCGTCCAACTTACCAAAGCCCAGTCTCGAACATGGAATATCCTTTCCAGATGTTCTTTGTAAATTGCTTGCGGGAAACTGGGTTCCTTCATGCCGGAAGATTACAGCAACGCACACTCTAGACAAGTTAAGGAAGCTCGACGCTGCGACGTTCTTAAGCTTTTTGGAAAGTGGGACGGATACTACTGCTGTTGCCTTGCAAACGTGATAAAAGCTGTTCCAAACTCTACGTTTCATTTACGTGGTCCGAATCCCAAATAGTCATTTTCTAGAAATTTTGTAAATTCAACACTCACAATCAAAGTTATTTTGCAATTAGAATATTCAAGGGGGAAGCAACAACTAAAAATTCGGTCCAGCGTATTGATTACTCTGGATAATATCGGTTTACCACAAAAAATTGAATAGTTAAATGTTCAGTTCAAAATTAACTTTCATAAAAAAACCCAACAAATTTACCACAAAATAGTTAACTTTCAACCAAAGAAATAAACTTTCAAGTGGAAAAATGAGATTTTCCTTTAAGAAATTTACTTTTAACGAAAAAACAACCATTTTTCAACAAAACAGTTGAAGTTTCAACTGAAGATATGACTTTTCCACTAAAGTGGAAAAGCTTCAACCAAACAAAAAAAATGACTTTAAGAAAACTGTTGAATTTTCTACAAAGTTGATTAATTTTTAGCCAAAAGAAATAAGTTTTTAATGGCAAATGTAGTAGTTGATATTTCAACCAGAACAAATTTTGAATAAAAAACATTTGAAGTGATGCAAAAAACACAAATTTTCCGCAACAACAAAAATAGTTGAATGCTCAACCAGAAAGACGTATTTTGGAACCGAATAGTTGACTTTTTGACCAAGAAGGATACTTTTTACCGTAACTGTGTAATCTTCAACAAAGTAGATCAATTTTCAACCAAATAGTTGAAATTTCAACCAAAAACATGAATTTTAACCAAGCAGAACGATGTACTACCGAAAAAGACGAATTCTTAACATAATACCTACAAACTAAACCAAATAGTGGAATTTCCAATTACAAAATATAACTTTTCTTTACCAAAAATGGAAGTGACATTTTTAATTGAAAATATTTTTTTTCTACAAAACAATAATTTCCAACAAAAAAGTTACCCTTTCAGCCAGTCAGATCAATTTTGTACTAAAATGATGCAACTCCAACCGAAAAATTAATTTCTTACAAAGTAGCTTAACTTTCAACCACATAGTTTAATTTTCAACAAAAAGAAAAAAATAAATTTTTAATTTAGTAGATTCATTATTCAACAGAAGAGACAAATTTACAAGAAAATACACGAATTTAAAAAAAAACTTAATTGTCAACCGAACAGTTCAATTTTCTACCAAAGTAGTTACATTTTTAACCCAAAAGACGAATTTTCATGCAAACAGAATTTTTAAACAGCATCTGAATTTGTTATAAAGTTTTTGAATATCCTATCAAGTAGAATAATTTGTAACCAATGAATTGTCAACTGAGAAGATTAATTTTCTGAAGTAAAACATGAGTTTTCAACAAAATACATGAATTTTCAACCAAGTACTTGAATTTTCAACTAAAAAAGATCAATTTTCACCCATATAGTTGAATTTTTCTGCTAAAAAGATGAATTTTCAACCAGCAATGTAATAGTGACATTTTAAACAGTAAAAATTGTTGATCCAAGAAAACAAATTTTCAGCAAAACAGATAAACTTCCAAATGAAATTATAAATCTTTAGCTGGAATAGTTGAATTTTCAGTTGAAAAAATTTAATTTGCAATCAAAAAACACAAATTTTTCAACAAAATAGTTACATTATTAACCAAAAAGATTAATGTTTAACTAAAATAAAGCATCTACAAACAAAAAATTAATTTTGAGCAAAGCAGTTGAACTTTCTATCGAGCAATTGAATTTTCAACGAAACAGATTAATTTTATGAAAAAAAGACAAATTTTTGACACAATACATGAATTTCCAAACAAATAGTTTCCAAGTTTCACCTAAAAAAAATTACAATTAAAATTTATTTACCCTAAGTTAAACAAATTAATTTTGAACCAAAAACAACTTTCAACAAAACAGTTACATTTTTTAACAAAATAGTTCCATTTTCCACAAAAAAGATACATTTGTAAGTGAGGAGATAAATTTTATACCAAAAAAAAAAATTTGTAACATAATGCATGAATTTTCAACCAAATAGTTTTCAATTTTCAAGTAGAAAGATAGATTTACAATCAAAATTGGAATACTTTCAGTTAAGCAAATTAAATTTCAAGAAAGAAAAACGAATTTTCAACCAAGAGATAAATTTTTGACTAAGGTAGTTAAATTTCCAACCAAAAAGGTGAATGAAAAAAAATTAATTTCAACCAAAAATATACTTTTCAACAAAATAATTCAGTTTTTGAACCAAAAAAAAAATGGAATTTCAACAAAATACATGAATTTTTGACTCATGAATCTTGATCCAGAAAAACTAATTTTTAACGGAATAGTTCAACGAAAGTTGAACTGCTTCCTTAAAAAAATGGCACTGTAACCGATTGGAAATTTTCGGTCATTTTATCCTAATCAGGACCCAACTGAAGTCTGGCTAAAATAAAAAGTTGAACTACCTTTTTAAAAAATAATGTTTTTGTTTGAAGATTCACTTATTTACTTGAAGGTTTAATTTTTCCATTTTTGGAAAATTAATCTTCTAGGTTAAAAAATCATATTTTGAGTTGAATGATGAACTCTGTTTTTGAAAATTCATTACTTTTGTTTAAGATTTATCATCAACTTGGATTGAACACCGGTTTCGGGCATGGCTTCCAGTAGCCTTGAAACTAAATTCAGGCCATCCGAATGTAAACAGACAGGTCCGCTGCACGATTTCTGTTGGATTTGGAGGCGTGACGCAACCTGATGCAACTAACGCACTGAGAGTGCGGCCCTCGAACTGTTTGTCACGCTTGACTGAGCAGCGCATCCCACGCTTCCCGCATCACTAAACCGTCACGGCATCAATTCTCGGAACGCAGTGAATCCAGACAGATTAAATCCAAGTTCCAGTGTGTTCAGTTGAAAATTTGTTTATTTTTCGGGAAATATGTCTTTTTTGGTAGAAAATTAATCTTCTTAGTTAAAATTCGTCTTTTTAGGTTGAATTAAACTATTTTTTTATTTCAAATGAAATTCTTTTATGGTTGAAATATCATCTATTATCATCTTAGTGAAAAATTCATACGTCTGGGTTATAAATTGAAACGTTTTGTAGAAAATTCATCTTTTTGGCTTCAAGATTCTACAATATTTTAGAAAATTTAACTATTTGGTTGAAATATTAACTTTTTTATTGAAGGAAGAACATTTTGTCGCACCAAATTTTCAACATATTTTCATATTTGTATGTATTAATTTGTCTAATAATAATACTGGGCATTCTTAAGTAACCGATTATTTATTCGAAAAGTGAAAAATAAGGGCCACCCTACTGTCCACACTGGATAATATGTGTATTTAAATATGAAGTTTAAAATTGGCAAGAAAAAATAACTTTTTTGAAGTTATCAGCGTTTATCTATCGAGTAAAATCAAGGGAAATTTGTGGCCAGCTTAAATATTTAATGGAAAGGGAAAGATATCGAAAATTCATAGCCGGAGAATCGGCACTCTGAAAACGGTTAACCTTGCTTAAGCGACTTGAAGCACCCTCATCCCATCTGTAGAATAAGGCCTTTAATGAAATTCCTCGCGTGACACCCGTTATTAATTCTCTCCCTCTTGCATCGTAACGTTCTCTCGTTATCTTATCTGCTCTTGATCTTCTCATAGTCTCCTTATCTGTCAAGAGTATCAAGTGTTTATCTAATCACAGTGAATCTGAAAATAATTTCTTATCAAACCAAAGTCGAAGTCACCGACGGGATAACACAAATTGTCCGAATTTTTAAATTCCCGAAAATAGTAAACTGCCGAAATTTCGAATTACCCCTTTTATGTTATTAAGGGTATTTTTTCGTAAGTATACTATTAATTCCGAATTTTCAAGTTCCGAAAATAGTATATTTTCGAGATCACATATTTCTGAGAATAGTAAATTGAGGAATTTTCAAATTCCCCAAAAAAAGAAGATTTACACTTAAGAATGAATATCCCATATGAATTAAAAGATTATTCTAACAGACAAAGAGTATTATTTACTACAGAAACAGCCCGAAACATGAAGATTTCTGAGGAAAAGTTAAGATTCTAAAAATGCCTTTTCCCACGATTTTTAAATACGAATTTTCAAATTTCCTAAAACATAAAATTCCCGAAAATAGTAAATTGGCGAATTTTCAAAATTCCGAATTTTTAAATTCCCGAAGATAGTAAACTGCCGAAATTTCGAATTCCCCCTTCTATTTTATTAGGAGTATTTTTCGGTAAGTATACTATTAATTCCGATTTTTCAAGTTCCGAAAATAGTATATTTTCGAGATTAAATATTCCTGAGAATAGTAAATTGAGGAATTTTCAAATTCTCAAAAAAAAAAAAGATGATTTACACTTGCGAATAAATATCTCATATGAATTAAAAGATTATTCTAACAGAAAAAGAGTATTATTCAATACAGAAAAAGAAATTTACCGAGAAATGAAGAATTCTGAGGAAAAGTTAAGATTCTAAAAATGCCTTTTCCCAAGATTTTTAAATCCGAATTATCAAATTTCCTAAAGCATAAAATTCCCGAAAATAGTAAATCGGCGAATTTGCAAAATTCCGAATTTTTAAATTCCCGAAGATAGTAAACTGCCGAAATTTCGAATTCCCCCTTTTATTTTATTAGGAGTATTTTTTCGTAAGTATACTATTAATTCCGAATTTTTAATTTCCGA
>CAKNYM010008318.1:0-16083 GCA_932195095.1 Andricus curvator | reverse complement strand
AAACGAACGTAAGCAATACAACCAATCCAACCCGAACGAACGTAAGCAGCACAACCAAACCACACAAATCAGAGAAGCTAAGACACCCAATCCAACCCAAACGAACGTAACTAAGATGCCAAATTCAACCCAAACGAACGTAAGCAACATAACGAACCTAAAGAAATCAACCTGTACTAACCAACCCAAAGAAACCGACTGTTTGCCTTTTTTTATTTTTCGTTTAGAAGGGCATTCCTTGAACAGTGAACTATGTCATTTTTCGCCAATGCATCGCCATCTGGCGCGAATCGAAACATTTTTTTAAATAAAACTAACGTATTTTTTAATGGAAAATCTGAATCTGCAATAAAAAATATAGGTTCCTATTTGAAATTTTAAAGTTACCCCTCTCCCGCCCCCAGGGGGTGGGGTGTTGGGTAAATGTTTGAGGAGTCGCTTTTCCCCCTCAAAAATAAAAAGTTTTTATTACGGACATTTTTTTTGTTGGATGCGTATTCTAGAGATATTTCGATGTCTTAAGATGAAAGAAACACACTGTATAACGTTTTTAAAAACTAATTTGTGTGAAATTTTGGATAACAAAGAAAACCTACTAAATTGGGGGCTTTTAAGTGTCAAAAATGACGATTTATATTTTTCATGATGTCTAGTAGTAAGCTTATTTCAATTTGCCCACTGATTTTCAAAAATATAGAAAAAATTGTTTTGACTTTTTTCATCACTTTTTTAGATTTTTTTTCGAGAAGGGTGATTCCAAAAAATTGCAACCAATATATGTATTTCATAGAGATCTACAACTTTGATTTAAACAATTTTTCAGTGCAATCAATAATTCTGAAGTAAATCACGAAAAACATATTTTTTCGGCAATTTTGGCAGAATTCTTAAGATTTTTTTTTTGTTTGATTGGTATCAAATTTTACATTGTTCCTTTTTAGGTAAAAAAAAAACAACAGGTTCTCTTATTTTCTGAAATTTCTCTTTTACGCTACACCTTACTGTTCTCGGATAGCTACTTTTCTAATTGTATCTCATAAAAACCTTTCTGCATTATTAAAAACTTATTTTGCATATAACAATTACAATAAATATTATTTAATTCAGTCAATAAATATTCTTGTTTATTGATAATCATTATTTATTCGAATTGAGGTCTTTACCAAAATTCTAAAAAAAAATCCACACTGAGACCACTTTGATAAAAACGCGACAATTTGAAAGAATGGTCTCACTGGATACCACGTGTTTCAAGACAAGTCTCCCACTTATTTCCTGAACCCCCAGCCAGTGGCTAAAAGTATCACAAAAACTAATCGAATTCCGGAACACTGAACTGATTGTAATTTTAGAACAAATATTTACACTTCCACTTGTACCAAGCTTTCGCTCAAAAGTAAATCTTTTTTGTGAAATATCAGCGCGACGGCAGATGATTTTATCTCGTCTGCCGTTTTTGCATCACGGGAAAAATTAAAGATAATAATGGTGCACTTTTTCCCGGATCAACCTTCGACTGTTTTTACGTTCGCTTGTAAGCTGGGCACCGATTGAACGACTATGATCTCTGCGTCGCCTGTGGACCGATTCTGACTGCCAAATTTCAAATAACGTTGCTAGTGTGTTGGCACGTCTTAACGAGCGCACATCAACCGTCACTTTATGAGATTGTGTGTTCTTCAAAATATTACAGAATTTGTTTACAAATAGGCTGCATCCATGAAAGTGTATTGCGAGCATTGACCGCGAAAAGCTGATGAAAAATTAACATTATCAGGGTCAGTGACTTAAGAAGACTAGAAATTTCTTAGTCCACTAAATTCACTTGAGATTTCGAAATACTTTTCCCATTAATTGTGTAAACAACTTCTATTGTACTCATTCATTGAGCTTAATTAATGTATAATGTCTGTTATTACAGAATTTTCCGAAGACTAACAAATTTCTAGCTCATCGAGGGCTAGCATTATGGAATTTTCTTTAATAATAGCCCAAGCGCTATATGTATATATAACATTTTTTAAATCTAACTCTAGAAATTTTGGACGGGGGTAACAGCAGAAAATTTCATTTTCTTAACTGTGGAAGAAACTTCAAAAACTGAATTCGGTAAATTTTAAAAATAATTATTCTTCCTTTTAAAAATAATATGTGTGATATTACCCGTTCTGGACGTTTTACTACTGTTACTTCTGTTTTATTTTTTTAACGAGAGCTTTCCCAGCCTCTCTAGCCCTTTTATTTTTTTCTGCTTATACTCTGATTAATTTAATTTTCCTTTTTTACGCCGGTTTAAAAGTTCTAATTTTAAGTTAGATTTAGAAACGTACATTTTGGAATTTGAGGTTGATACAAATTAAATAAACACGACTACTTTGACATTTGTTTACAAATTAATTTTTCAAATTTTTGTTGACAGTTTGGTGTTTGCAGCGTTTCCGCGGAATAGAAAAACTGTTTTAAAAAAGAAATTATAGAACTCCATAGACACAAAACTTGTTTTGATACAACGCTCTTTCTTCCGAGGCTTCAATTTTCTAGTCTGTTGAATTTTCATCTAAAAAGGTCAATGTTCAACCAAAAATAGAATAGACAAATTTTCAATAAACAAAATGAATTTTCAACAAAAAAAAACTAATGTTCAACAAAAGAGATGAACCTTCAACTCAAATGATGAATCTTTAGCAAAAAAAATTAATTTTTAGCAAAGTAGTTCCACTTTTAACCAAGTAATTGAATTTTTAACCAAGAAAGATATATTTTCAACCGAGAAGATTAATTTTCTACTAAAAAAGAAAAATTTTCATTCAAAAAGTTAAATTAAAGCAGTTCAACTTTCAACCAAGTATTTGAATTAAAAAATATATGAATTTTCCGCGAAGATTAATTTTATACCAAAAAAGACCAATTTCTAACGTAAAAAACATGAATTTTCAACAAAATAGTTGAAATTGCAACTAAAAGAGTGAATTTTTAATAAAAACTGGAACAGTTAAACTTTTCAATTGACAAAATTGATGTTCGACCATAAAAAGAATTTTTAAACAAAATAGTTAAATTTTCAACCAAAGAGAAGAATTTCAACTATAATCATGAATTTTCAAAAAAAAAAATGTTTGAACAAAGTAGTTTAACTTTCAGCCAAGTAGTAAATTTTTCAATAAAAAATATAAATTCTCAACAAAAAGGATAAAAGTAGATATTTCATCTAAAAAAGACTTCAATTTTAAATAAAAAACCTTTCATAGTTCAACCAAAAAAAGAATTTAATTTTAAATAGAAAACAGTTAAATTTAACCAAAAAGTTAAATTTTGAGTCAAAAAAGATCATTTTAAATAAACAAAAAAGTATTTTCATCATAATAGTTAAATTTTTAATCGTAAAGATAGGGTTTTAATAAAAATAATGAATCATTAACCTAACAAAAATTAATATTCAACAAAGTAGTTTAACGATTAAACAAGTAGTTGAATTTTCAATAAAAAACGATGATTTCTCAATTTTAAATTAATTATTTGATATTCCGAACAAAAATGATTTTTATTTTTAATCAAACACAGTACAATTCACCCAAAGAAGATGAATTTTCAACAAAATAGTTTATTTCTGAAAAAAACAGTTAAATTTTTAACTAGAAAAGATTAAGTTTCAACCAAAAATGGAATATTTTAATTTTCAGTTGAAAAAAGCAATTTAAAAAATGAAATAAAATAGTTAAAAATAGTTCGAAAAATATTTTTATTTTCAATAAATACAGTTAAATTGAACTAAATAGATGGATAATTATAATCCAAGAAAATTTATTTATTCATTTATTCTAGTCAGTAACGTCCACTGATGTCATCAGTAATTTTGAATGACGTAATAAGTAACTTTCAATATTATATCCGTCATTTTGATTTATCTAATCCGTAACTTTTGATGCGTTAATCAGTCATTTATGGTTAATTTAAATCATTAATAAAATGTAGGAATTCAATGAAGTATTTGAAGTCAGAAATAATTTTACTATTTTATTATAGCAGATAAATCAGTCACTTATATTGACTGATTGATTCACTCAGCAATATTTACTGATTCATCTGTTAAATCCACTGTTATGTCTGTATAATTTCATAAATTTTATCAGCTCATAAAATTGTAGATATTAAAACCGGATAGTAAAGTATCTTATCGAAACTCGTTTTATTGTGTTCTAGTTTTTATGAAAAACTTCAAACTAATCGCAACAGTGATAATAGAAAAAGTATCAATTGAAGTTCCATTCCGTCCTCTACAGCTCTTTGTATAAAAAATCGACTCTAACAATGAGAGAAATTAATTTCCTTTTCCAAATAAAAAATATAATAAGATTAAATGAATTGAAAAGTAAATATACCAATTCACTTCCGAAGATAAAATATCTGGCGTTCTTTTTTTTAATTATGGAAAACTGATTTAGAGTGAATTTTTAGTTTTGTATTTAGTTGTGAATGAAAGCAATTAAGAACGGAAACTGCTTCGGTTCTTTCGCTGCGTTTACTGTATGAAAGGAGGAATTATTTTTAAAATCCAGAGCGAAATTTCAGTAAAGATGGTCTAAAGTTACGTACACGTGCACGTACACTAATGGTGTGTCCACACTCAACACACCTTGGATGCCGGTTGAGTGCTAAGGACCTATCGATTGATTATTGCCGCAGTATCTAAGTGGGTCAAATTTAAATGGACCTTTGCTTTCAAGGACAACTCGTTAGAGACTGAAAAATATTTTTCTAAAATAATTTTTTTTTAAACATTGGAATGAAGAGCTCATTATAATTAAGGATTGTCAAAAGAAGAGATAACTAAGCTATTCGATTATCTACTAGTAAAGTAAAAAAAGTTTGAATATCTGATGATAATAGAATTGACTATTACTCCTAATAGTTTATTCTTGCCTCGCTTTTGGCAGACGAACTGAAACACCTGCCACTCATGTTAGTATAGCTAAGTTGTGTCTGTAAACACTAATTTGTCAATTCCTCTAAACTTTCTCTAAACTTTTCGCGTTCATTTATTTATAAGATTTTGGAATTTATTCTTATATCAAATATATTGATTTCAAATTTTAAATATTAAAATTAAATTTATGTTTTTCTGGTAATATCCCACTAAAGTACCGAGAATGAGAAAATTCAACATAGTTCCCAAAAAAATCCTTCTGAAACAGGGCGAATTTTTAACTTTTTTGGTACTTTTGTCCTATTTCAGCAGAACCTTTTTGGTATATAAAGCTCACTTGCAGATGTTATAATATTGAAAAATATAAAATTGAACTTTTTCAGTACTTTAGTCCCTATATGGACTTTTGAAAACTTTTAATAAAAGTTGGTACTTTAATACTGAGTTTTCTCATGCGCGGTATTTTAGAGGGGATCTAATATTGGGATTTGGGATCTAATAGGGATTCCATTCGTACTTTTTTACTTTGGTTGAAAGTTATTTCTGCAGCTTCTTTAGAATATAAACTCAAGACTTTTTAAACTTTTTTCTTATTTCACGAAAACCCAAAAGAATTTTCATAGAATCCTCAGAGGAAGCACATTCAAAAGGAATTCCCTTTTAATCTACGATAGCATAAAATCACCTGTTTTTCTCTTACTGCCCCTTTTAAAGATTTGAAATTTTTTCAGCTACCACGTAATCTGAGCTTAAGACTTTTTAAATGGTTTAATCTTCCAAGAGCAGAGGCAGTTTTTTCTTGCTCTCATTAGAAAGAATAATAAAATTGAATTTTGGTAAATTGATCCTGAAGATGTTTTATTCGAAATTTCCTTGAAAATTGCGTCTGGGAAATTTTTTAAAAATCTGTTTGCGTAAGAACAATTATCAGTGATTTAAATTACTCTCAAAATTCAAATAACCCTAAGAAGGTATCTCTTTCCTAGAAATTATCTATTTATTTTTGGAATCTCTAAGATAAAGTGGTGTCTCTTGTGTTCCACCCGCACAGCCTAAGCGACGTATGGCGTCTATTTTTGAAGCGACGCCGCGTAAAATTGCTGCATTCTATAATGTGTCATGGAACGTGTCGCGACGGCGACGATGTTCGTGAGAACAAAATGGGCTAATCTAACTTCACAAGAAAAAAAATACTTCCGTACACACACTGTAACAAAATACCATAAAACAGGACTGAAAGAAAAATTATTTCGATTTTTCAAAAGAAGCAATAATAATAAATGTTAAAATACAAAATTCAGTAAATAGGGAGTGAAAAGTACTTTTCACTCCCTAGGGACTAAAAAGTGACGTTATGAAAATTGTAATTGAAATTTTTAGATACCCTGAATCTTCATAAATTTCCGAAATTTCAAAATTTTGTTTAGTTTTTTATAAAGGATCCCGCACCAAATGTACCGAAAATATAGCGTTTTGTCGAAATGTTTAACTATACACTTTTTTGTAATTTCGGACCTACAGATGAATAATATGAATGAAAATGATCAGAAACATGGACAGCTTTTACTCAAGAAATTGCCAAAATTCCAATTTTTACATGTATTTCAATAGAAAAACTGGTCTATTATTGAAATGCAACCTTAGCAAAAACTTTTTGTTAGATTTGGCTAAATATGTCATATTTCATTCACGATTTTGTGTACACAGGATGTTTCGGGTAGTTTTTACATTCCTGAATTATTCAAGAAAGGAAATCGACATTTCGAAAAACTCAAAACAACGGAAGATTTTTGGAAAAGTGTTGTAATTTATTTCAAGTGTTTTTCAACATCCCTTGGAGATTCAAGCAAGGAAATAGACATTACCTAAAAAGTAAAACCACCGGAGATTTTTCGATTAACTTATTGTGGTCGGAAATGACTTTCAAATTAATTTAGGAAAAAAAGCTTGTTTTAACATCCCTTTACCTTTGAAGCAAGGAAATCGACATCTCCTTACAACGAAAATCACGGGAGATTTTTTGATTATACTATAGGTGACGGAAATCAATTTATAATAAACATTGGAAACATATCCTAGCAGGGACCGTCGTTGAAATTATTATTTTAAGATTTCTTTTAACTTTCCCTAAGCATCCAAACAAAGAAATCGATATTTTAAAATAACGCGAGACTTTTGATTTAAATATTAGGGTAAAAAATCCCCTACCAGAAAAAGTGTTTGAATTTATTTTGAGTTTTTTTTTAACATCTCTTAAATATTCAAGCAATTAAATCGTCATTTCTTAACAGACATAATTACAAAAGATTTTTTGATTGCACTATTGGGATCGAAAATCAATCCACAATAAAGGAATTTTTATTATACGGTAGTTTTCTAATTATACCCTAACGTGATTTTCTGTGCTTATATATTATTAAGAAAATCTCCTTAGATGAATGCTGTTGAAACTCAGCGGTTTTCGTGTTTCGTCTATTGAGAACAGAAAATACAACCCCTTGAAAAAATTAAAAGGAATATTTTAATAATGACATATTTTTAATGATGCATTCAAATGTGTGATTTTATGAGTAAACATTTTGAACTAAAAAAACAGCTCGTTTACTAGCTATTTATTAGCTCTTGTTGTTTTGGTTTTTTGCAGATATCGATTTCCGTGTCTGAATGATTAGGGGCTGTTAAAACAGAGCTTAAAATAAGTTCAACCACTTGTCCTGCTATGGGAAGCTTCCTGTACACATTTTACGGGATGTTTTACCCTATACTTGAATCAAAAAATCTTCTGTTTTTTGGTTCTTTGGAAATGTCCATTTTCCTTGCTTGAATGTTTAAGGGATTTTGAAACAATCCTTTTAATAAATTACAACACTTTTGCTGGTAGGGGAAGCTTCCTGCACTTATTTCTAGTTGATCTTTTTTTATTTAATAGTTTATTAGAAAAAACTTCCGTGGTTTTGGTTTTTTGGAAATGTGGGTTTCCTTGCTTGAATTTTTAAAGGATTTTGAAACAACCCCAAACATCCCGTATACATAAAATCAGGAATCTGTCTAGTTTATAGGTCCAAATTTTTGTTCCAGCGAATCTGCTCTAAAAAATATGAGGCATTCAGCCAAATCTAACAAAAATGTTTTGAAATGGATAAAATTTCAATAGGCGTCGAATTTTTTTATTAGAATACATGTAAAAATTGGCTGCTTTGCAATTTTTTAAGTAAAATCTCTCCATGTTTCTGATAAATTCACATCGAATTATTGATTCGCAGGTTCGAAAGTACCTATGTGCGTATGTTAGAAAAAACGTCTAAAATGATGCATTAGTTGTAAATATATCCTATGCATAATATACTATTTTAAACTCACCAGATTGATGGTGACGAGAAGGTCATATTGTTGCTTGTGTCCCTTTTTCTTATTCTTCCCAGTTTTCACTGAAGCTGCTTTTGGTGTGACCTTGACTTGACCTTTTTGAGCAGAAGGTTTTTGAGCTGGTTTCGCAGCTCCTTTAGCACCCGGTGCTACCTTTTGGCCTCCAGCTAATGGTGCTTTCTGTCCCGCAGAGCCCTTTTGATTCACGTGACCTACGCCATCAGCCGATTTGTTGCGAGCCTGCGCAACAATGAAACACGTGTTCTTTATTTTATGATTTTCGAAACATGTTACCACGTCTCAATTTTTTGTGCTCGCATGCATATAAATAAAATATGCGCTAAATTACATTTTCGATATTAAATTTATTAACATTTATTGGAATTTTCCCTACAAATTTAGGGAACATCTATTACTTATTTAAGGATGATTGTTGAAATTTCAGACACCCTTCCCTCTATTGTAAGGATTTGTAAGATCTCTGTGACCTGCCTCCAATTCTTAGGTATGATTTTATATTTTTACGCAATATATTGATTATTTTTACTGTAAACGAGAATTCAAAACAGTTCAAAGAGTTTTCTAAAAGATTTGGAAGATTTCTGGTATTTTGAAAGGATTTTAATAGATTTCAAGGGATTTTCATGTACTTCAAAGGACTCCAAAGTATGTCCAAGAATTACAAAATTTTTACGGAATTTAACGAGGTTTTAAAACTTTTTAGGGATGTTATGAGATTTGAAGGGATTTCAAAAGTTTTCAGGGCATTGCAAAAGTTTTAGGGTGTTTAAAAGGTGTCCAAAGGACGAGAGGTTTCACGGATTTTAAATTATTTTTACAGATTTCAATAGTTTGAAGAAATTACCTCGTACAATTTCAGAGAGAATCGCAATTTTTCAAGTGATTTTATAATATTTAGAGGGATTGCAAGGACTTTGATGTGACTTCAAGAGATTTTACGATATTTCAAGAGATAACGAATATTTTCGAGCGAATTTTAGTGATTTTGAGGGGATTTTGAGGGGATTTAGGGAATTAAGAACGATTTCCGCGGATTAAAAAAGTATTTGAAAGATAGATATATTCATAGAAAAAGATATTTAAAAAAATTAACGAGATTTTAGAGGATTTTAAAAGGATTTTAAGAGATACCGAAGTTTTTTAACAAATTTTGAAGGATCTTAGTACATTATTGAGATTTTATAAGATTTTAAAGGATTTGAAGGAAATTTAAAGGATTTTACGAGGTTTAAGGGGCATGATTTCATGGGATGTCAAAGAACTTTAAAAGATTTCAATAGCTTCAAAAGAGTATATCTACGGATTTTAGATGATTTCATAGGATTTCAACAGATATAATGGAATGTCGAAAGATTTTCGAATATTGTAAAGAATTTTAAGAGATTTTAAGTCATTTTGACAGCTTTTTAAAGATTTTAAGAGATTTCAAGAGATCCAAGAAGATTTCTACGGATTTTCAAGATTACAATTAATTTAAAAAGAATTTGTAAGTTTTCAATGGATCTCGTAATATTCTGAGAAATTTCACGAAATCCCAAAGATTTAAACCATTATTCAGATATTTAAAGGATTTCAACGGATATGCAGGGAGCTCAAACTTTTTAAATTGATGCCACGAGATTATGTACGATATCCATGTAACGTAAAGGATTTTAACAAATCTTTACATAATTTAATAAATATTATCAGGGATTTATAAAATTTTGAAAAGAATCCATAATATTCCAAAGGATTACAAAGATTTCCAGGACGTATGTAATATGAAATATTACATAATGAAAAAATAAATAAAACAAATAATGATACTCGGAAAAAATGTACAGCTAGATCAGCGATATTTATCCTTGGTCTAGCTACAAATATTGTTAGAGATGAACTATTTCATTAAAATTATCAAAGCATGGATTTGCAGCAGAATTTATTGTAAGTATTATCAATAATAATGAATCACATATTTGAGTAATTCTTCACATATGTAGCACTTTTGACAGACGATAAATTTCCCCAAAAATGTTTTCAAAATTGTATTGTGTAGTTCAAGTGTTAGATTTGGTAGCTCTAAAAAAAGAGCCTGTAAAATCATTCACGCTAAAAAACTTATGTGTAACACTTTTGGATGAGCACATTGACATATTGCATTTATCATATTCCTCTAAATGAGGCTTATTATTAAATGAAATAACATAACACAGTGAAATGTTCAATAACGAGAAAGAAAAATACACAAATTAATTATTCAATACAAATAACAAAAAAATACAAATTTTCCGAAATGAAAAAAAAATATTTGAATAAAATTAATATCAAAACATTCAGATATCATATTAAATTATTTATCTAAAAACCTTACTTTTCAGTAGCTTTTTGGTGAAAGTTTGTATAGAGTGTAATAATTTATTAGCGAGTTTCTCTGAGAAGCCAAAAGTAAGGTTACATCGATGGATGTAGCGTCAATGGAAAACAACACAAAAAGTCTTCCTAAAGTTCCAAAATAGAAGGTATCCCAAAACTTTTTGCCGAATTGTTTCACCCCGCTCTTGAATATATTTTTATGTTAAATTATTGTTGTCTATTATCACACTTAAATTGAAATATTAGTAATGCAAGTTGTACATTTTGAAATAGGTTTTAAGTAATTAAGCAAGATAGGGCAACTTGGGAGGCGCTTAGAAGCAATGAAGAGATAGAGGGCGCGTCGACTTTGTTACGGAATATCATTGTTAAAACTGCGATTGAAGTGTGTGGTACGGCAGTTGTAGGAAGAAAGTCTGGTGATGCGTGGTGGAATGATGAAATTTAGGCAGCCCGGCAAAAAAGAAAAAAGCCTACAAAAGAACATTAAACATCACAGGTCTTAGCGATGAGCTGAGAAATAGACTTAAAAGCGATTACAGAGTCAATAAGAGGAAAGTTAAACGACTAGTCAAGGAAAGTAAAGATAAAATCAGAAGACAAGAAGAGAAGAAAATACAAAACGACTTTGAAGGAATCATGAAACTATTATTTAAAGAGATAAAGGGAAGTAACAGTACAGAGTTTGTCAGCATGAGAAACAACAAAGGTGAAACGCTATATGGTACAGACGGAATAGTAGACGCTTTGAAAGATTCTTTTAAAGAATTATTAGGAGGTGAAGCTATAAGACAACACAAATGCGATATAGAACATAATGCATTAGAAACCCCAATTGAGAAAGTCTGTGTCACTGAGGTTAGAGATATAATTAAGAACTTAAAAAACAGTAAGGCTGCTGGTGTAGACAGTATTAGCGCTGAAATGCTCAAATACGGTGGCAAGTACATACCTCACAGGTTGTGCAAATTTATAAATTCATGTATCGAGTTGGGAGAAGTCCCAGACGATTGGAAAAAAGCAATTATCGTACCAATGTAAACTAGCTATGAATTCGATCTCGAGTGTTTCCACTTTGTTTGTATTTATAATTATATGGTGCTCATTTCACGAGCACCTCATAGAGGGAGCATTAGTTATTTTTTTCAATAATAGATAAGCCAAAGTCTTCATTTTGATCAATTTAAAAATAGAAATTTACAAAAAACACAAAATAATACAAAAAATTTTTTGAATACAAAGACAAATGAGACAAATCAAATTTTGTATTCGAAATGATAATTTTTTGAGCTGGAAAAGGAAAGGAAAAAGTTTTGTCGCACCCTATCCCTCTCCCAGCTTTATGATTTCTTTACAAAAATTGTCAGAATTATTTTTTTTTGAAATTTTATGAGCAAAAAGTCTTTTCTATTCATGCGTCAACTTTGAAGTATGTCAATGAAAAAAGTTTTTCGGTTTGAAACAGATGATTCAAATATTATAAATGAGTATAACTTTCTTAATCTTCAATAAAGTGTATTAATATTAGAGATCAATCGATTTGCCTCGAATCAAGGAATCTTTTCCGTTCTTGCATCAATTTTGAATTATGTCAGTGAAAAAAGTTTTACTATACAAAACCGTGTTTTCAAATATTATGCATTACCATAGCTTCCTTACTCTTCAATAAAATGTATAAATGCTATGGGTCGTGCGATTCGTCTTGAATCAACACAACTTTTCTATTCTCGCGTCAACTTTAAGTTATGAGAATGAGAAAATTTTTACTATAAGAATCGATTTTAAAAATATATAAAATACCATAACTTCCCTACTCTTTAATAAAATGCATTAATATTGTAGGTCAATCGGTTCGTCTCGAATCGAGGAATCTTTTATATTCTTGCATCAAGTTTGAATTATGTTAATGAAAAAAGTTTTACTATAAAAAAACTATTTTCAAAATATATAATTTACCATAACTTTCCTACGCTCTAATAAAATATATTAATATTATAGGTCAATCGATTCGTCTCGAACCAAGGAATCTTCTTTATTCTTGCATCAACTCTGAATTATGTTAATGAAAAAAGTTTTACTATAAAAAACCTATTTTCAAAATATATAAATTACCATAACTTCCCTACGCTTTGATAAAATGTATTAATATTATAGGTCAATCGATTCGTCTCGAATCAACACATCTCTTCTGATCTTGCATCAACTTTGAATTATATTAATGAAAAAAGTTTTACTATAAAAAAAACGATTTTCAAAATATATAAATTACCATAACTTCCCTACGCTCTAATAAAATATATTAATATTATAGGTCAATCGATTCGTCTCGAACCAAGGAATCTTCTTTATTCTTGCATGAACTCTGAATTATGTTAATGAAAAAAGTTCTACTATAAAAAACCGATTTTTAAAATATTATTGAGTGTTAAAAAAATGCAACAAATATTTTCAGAAATCCTTCGGTCAATTTCAAGATATTAGTCGGGAAAATAGGCCCTCCAAATTTCATTAATTTATCTGCAACCGTTTTCAAGTCATCGTGTTCCCAAAAAGTTTGACATTCACACATCCACACATCCAAACATACACACATACATACACACACATCGGGACAATTGCTTAGAACCTTGTATCAGACATTTCTAAATTGGGGAAGGTTCAATTAAATGAATTAAAATTTTTTGGAAAATGTTACCATCACAAAGCTTCCTCTATGAGGAAGCAAAAAGAAAAGGAGATAAAAACAACTACAAAAATTATAGAGGTATCAGCTTATTGAGTACCGTAAGTAAAACATACTCAAAAATACTTATTCGTAGGGTAATGAAAATAACAGAAGAAAAGATATGGGAAGTCCAAAGTGGATCTGTGCTTAAGACAGATCATAGAAAAAAGTTTGAGAGTAGGAAAGAAAGTTTACCGTCCATTTTTTGACCTAGAAAAAAGCATTTAACAAGATGAATAGAAGTAAACTTTGGGAAGTCCTTAAAAAATACGGAGTCAATGGATGGCTCCTACAAGCAATACAAAGAATATATGCAGGTAGTAAAGCGAGTGTAAGGGTTAATGGGAAACTGAGTGACTGGTTCGACATTATGCAAGGCGTTAAACAAGGATGCGTTATGTCCTCAGGGCTATTTATCATACTTATGGATAAGTGTCTAAGAATGGCCCTCTTCGACGAAAAACGTGTAGATCTCGAAACAGTGAAGGTACGTGGGTTAGCTTTTGCAGATGACAAGATTGTTATCGCAGATTCAATTGAGGACTTGCAAAGAATGTTGAATAAACTGAATACAAGCATGAAGAACATGAGCATCAAAATTAACGTAAACAAAACACTAATCATGGTGTTTGAGGGAAAATGTGAGAAAACATTGTGCAACATTGTCCTAAATGATAAGAGACTAGAACAAGTTGATAGTACGTATATCTGGGTAGCCTATTCACTAGCGGCGGAAAGATAGATGGGGAGTTAGATAGGCGCATGAATGAGGGTAGAAGGTTATCGACAGAGCAGGATCCATCCTTAGAAGTAAAAAAATATGAAAAAAGGATAAAATGGCAATACATAGTTCTATATTTGTACCGACTGTGCTATACGGAAGCGAGACATGGACCTGTCAAAAAAAGGATAAGAGTAAAATTAACGCGATTGGCATAAAATCTCTGCGCACAAAATGCGGGAAAACACTGATGGACAAAGTGAGAAACGAGATAATCCTCAAAGAATGTGGTACAGGAGAGACACTAGTTGACATATGGGAAAGAAATTAGTTAAGATGGTTCGGACATGTTGAAAGAATAAAAGATGAACGACTGACCAAACAAGTGTATAAAGGTGAAGTAAGTGGCAAAATGCCCAGAGGCAGACCACCGAAAGAATGGTTAGAATGTGTGAATGAGACCTTAATCCGAAGAGACGTACGAAGCCATAGAAACACGAGAACTTGTATGAAAAAATGCATGGACGTGAGGGAAGCTAGAGAGGTATGCCAAGTCAGAAAAGTGTGGCGACAAATAGTTTAAAAAAAGAGTGACAGTAGAGTGAATGACACCGGAAACAAAAGACCTTGGACACTAATGGGCCCAAGTGAGGAACCTCACATAACAACCTTGTGAGGCTCTTCACTTGGGGTGATCGCTAGAGAAATTGATCAACAACCTGGGTCGGAGCAGTGTTGCGGAGCGAACGTATCATTTCAATAAATAACACGAGAATTCTAGATCAATCTGAACAATCTATATCCTCTAATTGATGCTTAATGGTATAATAAAAAGCATACATTTTAAAATAGTTCATTATATATTTCATATTGATCTGTGAACTATGCCTCGGACATTTGTGGACAATGGACATGCTTAAAAGGCATTTTTTGGGTAATTAATACTATTTTTTGTTATTTGCGATTAAAAAATCAAATTTTCTACTATATATTATGTTATGAGACTAAAAGGAAGATTTGTGCTGATTTCTTTACAATACCATTAATAGTTTGGATAATTCATGCTTTGGACACTAAATGCCCTGTCTGTGAAGACTGATGCATATAAATCTTTAAAACAAAGATGCTATAAGCTGAATTAAGAATTTCGGAACTCTGAATATGGCGCTAATGAAATAGAAATTACTTTGACAGAGGATTGAAGGTCAATAATTGATTTAACAGTTTATGCTACAATTAAACCGATTATGAGGGCCTAATTAAAATTAAAATAAGTGGAATTAATAACAGAACTAGTTTAAAATTTTCAAAAATTGTTTTAACTTTTATGGAAATTATTTCACTTTACCGTCTTTCTTACTAACAAATAAATTGTATGTGAAGTTTCGATTTTGGATGGAATTTAAATCTCATGACGTCACATGGCTAATTCAAATATAGGCAATCCCAGAAAGTGATGTTACAGATGACCGTTCCAATAATAAAAATTACTTTAATCAAATATATTTCAGTTTTATTGATTTGATTTTACAGTATTTTTTTCTCTGACCTACACATTTTTTTCACATGTACAATGCATATAATAGTACAAAAATTAATTTCAATGGCTAAAACAGGATTCCTAAGATTTTTCGCACCAAGGGTCAAATTTTTATCCAAAAGTGGATCAATTCGTTGCAATGGGAAACACATTCACATCTACGTAGGAAAATGTGAATAAAGTAGTTGGAATTTTCAATGTAGTTGTCAACTGTTTTCCCCACTGAAACGAATTGATCCACTTTTGAATTAAAATTTGATGCCTTGTGATTTATTGTGATTGTTTTCCTCTCGATATATATATATATATAAAAAAAAATTGATTAGCAGTTTGAACTCGAAAGTTCATTGCCTCACTACCCGATTCGGGTAGTGTTTCTAGGTGGATATTTACTACCAATGTGGGCCCACCACACCCACGACGGGCCAACAGCA